>VWZT01001083.1:129399-166737 GCA_013397055.1 Pachycephala philippinensis
CTTTTTTTTTTTTTTTAATCATTTTACAGTTCTAATCAAAAGATGCACGTTTAAAACAACAGCACAACACAGCCCACGACGTTGCTACCCACATAAATAACAGCTCCTGCCCATAGCGTAATCCTGTTCGGGTTGTTCCCAGTTAAAAACAAGTAACAAAGTCTCCCATCAGCATAACTTCAGCCCTGAAGCTTTTAAAGCCTTGTTAGGGAAGGTTGCTCTAACCCTCCCTCCTTCCCCACCTCTTGCACTACTCCAATTCAGGAAAAGAAATTCCTAGTAAAGCCCACTTCAACAATCAGTTCAAGACATGGACAGGTCTAGAGGGGCTCATAAATTACACAGGAGTATTCTCTGAAGTGTTCTTGTAAGTTGAAAATGTTCCAAACCTTCCAATTTCTAGGACTGTGTGATTATTGTAATATATTTTTCTGCAATGAAACTAGATAAAGATTTTTTGTTTGTTTGTTTGTTTAGACAAAAGGACACACAAAATCCCCAGAGGTCTTACGGAGATGTAAATACAAACATATAAGCAAACTTAAGCTCTCCCCTCCCACATATCTGAACAAACCCCATCTAGTGACTGATGGTTTATTAAAATCTCCATGCTGTGCTGAATATCAATGTAATGTGTATTTTGAAATGTAATGTCTTACACAGACATGTATCCTGTGTTACATTGCTAATGCAGTATTGACAGAAATGCTGGCAATCGACCTTTGTAAAACATTGGCATCATCAAAGAAGTGTGATGACCCCTCTGTATTTCATGCTATGGTTTTCCAGAGCAGGTGAGTGCTTTATGGTGACAGAGTCTATGGCATATCAGTGAGAGTCTCTTCCTTCCTTTTACCACTGTTTACTCTGGTTTCAAAACCAGTTATCTAGCCCCACTGATGGTGACCACACTACACACTGAATTATATAAACACAGCGTCTCTCTTCTATGTTCAGACCTAGGTACTAAACCAGCATTTAGGAAATAGTTTTAAATTTAAAAGTGAAGTTCATAGTTGAAAAACCGGGTGTCAGTATGGTTCTAATTAAAATATAAAGGCTTGTGCAGAACAAGGCTTGGTGCTATGGTAAAACATGGCTAAAATTCTGTCATTGCTGCTTTCATTGCTTAATATTCACACACCAGTGGAAAAGAAGGGGCTTTTTCCCTCTCCTTTTTAACAAATTCTTCTGCTTCCTGAGCTTAATTCATTAATCCCGTGGCATTGTATCTGCCAGATTCAGCAATTCTATTGATCAGCAGCATTGTTAAGAAAAGAAAATAAAAAAATAATGTTGATTTTGGTCATTCCCACACTTGTTATCCTGAGCATTTTCATGCTCCAGGCAGTGGATTAGAGCTCCAAAACGACAAGAGACGCCTGTCTGTTTTCCATGGATTACTTGCTACAGACATTCACTCTGCAAAGGAATTCGTGTCACTTTGAGATTATTTAGAGAATTGGCCTAATGAATTATCCTTTTGTATTGAGCAAACAATTAGAAACAAAACACAAAAGATGCACCATATTCGGGACATTATAAAGCACATCATTTTACAATGATGTTGCTACACTCAATTTACTTCTAGTTGCATAAAGAAGGCACAGCTACTTCTTTTTTTTCCTATAAGGAGAAGATAGTACAAAGATAAAAATCTTTCTCATGTAGAACGAATGTGTAACACTCCAGATTATTTTACATCAATCAAATAAACAAACCACATCCTCAGTCAATGGATATTTTCCCCAGAAAACGTATGTATTAGATACAATGAATACTACTTATCCAAGATTTCATCCGAGAGATATAATACAGCATTATTTAAGGAGAGATGAGTGAGACTTTTTGCATCCTTCCTGTGAGAGACCACTCATTTTTTGCCTTCCTCTATGGAATACAACAGTCCAAAGACATAGAGAAGGGTAAAACCTGATCCTTGTGCTATTTAGCTCTAAGTAGTGCTAATCAGCTAGTCAGGAGAGCATATGCTACACCCCCTTATAAGGAGAGGGGCAATGGCAGCACTTCAGTGGTGCTTGAAGAGGCTTTATATCTCAAAGGCACCCATTGCCATATGGTGCCTCTGCCAAGGCGAAACTGGGCTCTGCTTGGAAGGAATGATTTGGCCAACACTCTTACAGCCAGTGCCAGAAACGTCAACTCTGGGAATTTAGGGTGGGCAACAACTTACTTTCAAATAACAATCTATTCACCTTTTTTCTTTGGTCTTTTGAAAGAGATCTAGCTGCTGAATTTAGAAAGAGGCAAAAAAGTAAAATCCAAGCTTTCTTAGTTCTTCGGATAATGCCCTTATCCCCTGAAGAAATGAAGACCACAGTTATTAGCTTAATGAATTATTCCATTATTGGGAAGCAAGTTCAAAAGGAATAACAGTTCTTCTGCATCTTTTCCCATATTTGTTGCAGATTTTATTTTTATTTTCTGTAATGGTATTTATAAGACATTCTATATAGTGTTTTATGTTTCAAACCCCAGATAGGCCCTTGTGGGCTCTGTTTAACATTTCTGCTCTCATGCTGTGTTGCATTATGGAGTTTTTTTATGCCACCTTCCAATATGTGCAGCAACTTCACATTGACAGATCCCACAAAAAGTTATACTTGGATGGTTCTGAGCTTTGACTGTTGACCATCCATGCAGAATTGCTCTAACAATCACTTACAAGTTGGCATCATTTGGTCCTTCTCATTACTCGGAAATAGTATTACTTGATTCACGATTACTTCAAACCTTGCTTCTTGCTGTGATTTTTATGCTTAGAAGCTCTTGAAAGCTTAACTGCTGTAAGAAAGTCGTTAGTGTGCTTTAGAAATGGACTTCTGTTTTCAGGATTGTTTCCTGTGTTTTGGATGAGTCATTACTTGTTTATATGGATGTGATCAGGTTCTTCTCAGAACTACGCAGGAATTACCAGAATCCGGTTTTGACACTTGGTACTAATCCAGTAATCTTTGAGACAAAGTTTTCTTGAGTTGAGTGTGCAGCTTCTGACTATCAGAGAAAAAAATATTCTGACAATCAGAGAAAAAAACCACAAAACTTCTCATTCTGCATCTGATTGCTAAAAACCTCCTTAGAGAGCACACTCACACAGGAAATGTGAAATCTTAACTCAGATACACTCCGTGCTATTTTTGTCTATAGCAGGTGAATTGCTTGATAAGCAGAATATTTACAATTCTGCAAAGGGTCCCTTTGAAATTCTCCAGCTGTATATATAATGATACTTTGAAAATGCTTCCAAATAACTGGATCATTATTGGTCCAAAAGGAGGCTTAGTCTAGAAAATAATTTTAAGTGCATTTTTCATGGGATGTGTGAGAGACCCAGAATGCAGTGTCACAACCCAGTGACTTCAGAAGCAAAATCTCCTGTAAGAATACCCAGACATCATCTACCACATTTTACTCTTATGTAAAAAGGCTGCCACTCTCTCATGTGGAATGCGACAAACTTATTGTGGGAACATACTAGAAACACAATGAACAAGAATTTTTATAAATAATCCCTTTGAGCATATGAAAGGGGTTGTTTTTCATGCAGTTGCAGTGCATGCACCTGCTAATGGAGTAAAAAGAATCATCAAGTGGGGTTGGGGAAAAGCAGCAATACAGAGGAACTTCGAATGTTGGCCTCTCTCCTGAAGGCAACGTGTCATGAAGCTCTACCTCTGAAGTTCAAGTCCTTTGCCTATATAAGACAGAAACCTAAACCTAGAATCTATTTGACATAAAAGTTATGGCTGACACAGTTGTTCTCTTTTTCTCATGGAAGAAAAGAAACTAAAAGAAAGAAACATATAAAGGCCTATACAGTGAAGAAAAATGCTTCTGATAGCCAGACCTGCTGAACCGGATATCAGCTATTATTTTTACAGTGTTGATGATTATCACATTAGCTCGAGAGGTTATAAGTATCTGTTTCCACCTGTTTTTTAGGGGATTTAAAATTCTGTTGAGTGGCACTTTTCGAGTTCTGAAGCAATCACAGAGCAAAGTTATTTAAAAATGCATCAGCAAAAAGAGATGTGCAGGTGTAGAGTTTAAAATTTTGTCAAACTGGAGTTGCCAAAATCACAGGCTTGCATTTAGATCTGGAAATGGTCTTGCTTTTGCAAGTCTAGACATGTCTTTTCCCAGCACTCCCTTGGGCTATGTTGCATTTGGTAGCCTTATTCAAATCTCCTCAATCTGCATAAATCCGTACCATTTCTTATTATTGAATGTAATTGGGTTGCTAACCACACTAGTCAGTATCTGCGTTCTCTCACTAGCACTGCATCTTACCATCTTGTCACAATCAACTTTTCCTTCATTTCTCAGGACTAATGAGACTGTACTCTATGTGATGCTAGTACTTTTGGCAGCATAATGGGATCTGTATCAGTATGATGTGTTTTATTCAAAATGCTTTCAGGTCTATTAAACACCTCATCAAATTCTTCAAAAAATTTCTTTGCATCCTGTTCTGTAGACAGGTTACATGCCTGTCTGAACAGCAACATTTTCAGATTGCTCTTCAAACCTAAACAAATCTTTTCTGTTTCCTTGGCCTCTGCTGCCTGATGTTCATCTCAGACACAGATGTACAGCACCTGTGATATCCAGAGCCGTGGTAAGAAACCCACCTTAACAACTCAGTGCCAGGCATGTAACTTTAATAAGAGTTGCAAGAAGTTTATTTTCCCCAATTCCTGATATGGGTCAGTAGCTTCTGTTTTCAATGGATTAACTCCAGGGTACTCATGCAAATTGCACAAAATGTCCAAGTCTTTTAACTTCCAAGCACAGAGACTTCTGTCCCTCTAACTGCTTACGTTTATTGGCTGTTGGGCCTTCACTGAAGAAATACTGGACATATGTTTTTTTTACAGGAGATGAGGGAAATGCAAAGAAATAGTTGATGTTCTAATTCTTCAGAAAAAAAAAGCCAGTTTAAGAAAAATCAGGGGAAAGGGAAAAGGGAAAGGGAAAACCAAAGAAACAGCAGCTATGAAACTTTTGGCTCCTTAAATCCTATTCCGGGCCTAATGTACTGAACTTCGTTGGGGGAAGTCTAACCAAGCCGGAAGGTCTCCTCCCAAATGACCAGCTGCAGAATCACTTGCTCCTCTAGCCCAACAGATTTAATAGTTGGCAGATCTCTGAAAAGACAGATAATAAACCACTTCTGTCCTTTTCTCCACTGCTGGCTGTAGACACAACTTGCAAGGTGTATTACACACAAATGAATTACACATTCAGCTATTTTGGCCTTCAAATCCAATTTTGGCTTTTATCACCCACTTTTTTTCCAAACTGGAACAACTGACGATACATAAATTATGTTCCTGCAAAAAGCCCAACAAACCACTATGATCAGAAAAATAAGACGTGGATCAGGTCAGGATTTTCTGCTTGCCTTTGAAAGTCCTCTTATGTTCTGATTTGCATCTTTAGACCCCTGTATACCTTTCAAGGTCTGATCCTGAGGGATTTCCCCAAGGCCACACACTAAGACTTTAACATGACGAGAAATTGATCCCGTATTTCTCACGTACCATGCCAACAGCCACATCCTTACCTCTTCATTTGTCATAGTATGCAAGTCATTCCTGTCAACCCTGAAAGTCCCTCCTTATCACTCCGTATACAGAAATCCCCAGTTCTATTGTATCTGGGATTCATCATGGCCAACCTTTTGGCCCTCTGTAATTTTGCTTAGTAACATTTAGTGCCAACTGTCAAAGGCTTGAAAGATGCAACACTATCTTTTGTGCCGCCCATTTATCACAGGCTTTTAAATAGTCCAGGTGAATTGCAGCAAACCACAAACTGAAAGCGTGTGCAGCATCTGCTATGATCATCGTTCTTTTCTGGACCTTTCTTCTATTTTTTATTCTTCTTGTTCTGAGGGGGTCATTAGTATATGACAAAGATTTAAAAGCAACAAAAACATAACCACCGACTGTCATCTTCACACGTATTCCCTATTTGACTTTCTAGACTGGAAAACTTTTAATGAGGATGCTTTTTTTCATAGATGAACTGCAAGTCAGATTCTGTTGAACAGAGTGTGTGGGTGCAAATTGTCTTTGGTAGATCAAACAATATCACACAAACATAGGGGCTAAAGTGTCAGTTTATGGCTTCTGATGCCAAAACTGATAGGTATTTAATCAGTGCTCAGATAGCCTGTGGAAACTGGGAATGATAAGTAAACTGTGATAGCTTAGGAAAACTTGGTTGAGCTTTCAATAATTCGACCTCTGGGAATGCTTTTAGAGTCAGCAATATGTACAAGTGTGTGCTAGAAGAGGAGAGGGGGGAATTTAAAGAAAAACAAGCTCTAAGAAAGCATTAACTAACTCTCTCTTTCCTTCTCAGTATCCCCAGTGAATAGAGATTTCAGCAGGGGAGGGGAATTTTATCCTTCCTCTAGTTTGCATTTGTAACTATTTCAGAAAATCTTTACACTGCATTATTTTTCTATTTGCTTTTTTGACATCAGACTTCATGATATTTTAGACAGGCAAATATAGACATTGGAAAGAAAGATTCCTTCTCTCTACTGAAGTGTTGAAATCCAAAACAAAGTTAGGATGGAGCTGAACCTATCAGCCACATAAATCTTGTTTGTGGAAATCCAAACGTTAAGTTGGACACATGCACGCACATATACCACTAGAGCAATTTTTTAGGAAAATAACTGAAAACACATCTTGGTTTCTGTTTCTTAGGCATTCTAGAAATACTTCAAATACTTTGCTGCTTTGACAATTGTATGTGCATACAGAGAGAATAACTACAGAGAGAAGAGCATCAGGTAATAAACCAAACATCCCTGACTCTACAATGAGGATTTTTACACCACTACTTGGTGTTGGGGAAAGTGCAGTCAAACCCAGGTCTGAACAGTTGCAGTCCCCCTTCCCTCTTTTCTCTCCAGGCAGGATATGAAGCTGCAGTTTCAGTGCTCAGAACTCCCTGGAGCATCTCACCCAGTGACCGGGGACTAACAGCAGGGTAGAGGTGGTAAAAGTGGCAAAGGAAAGGGAACATATGGCCAGATGTAGGGAGGAGCGCTGCACCAAGTCAGCCTGACACCTTGTTGGAGATCATGTGATAACAAAGACCTGCTGATACTGGGTAACATCCTTTTGCTCTCTCAGAGCCTGCCCTGTTCCCTCTAACTGAGGAGAAGGAAAGACGAAGATTCTGGTACTGCCAGTAAATATTTCCCACAACAATGGAAGTTCTTGATTCTGGACCAGAATTAGCTACTTAGCAACACCTTAGTGACTTGTGATCAGACTAGGAGGGAAGAAAATTATATACTAATAAGCCAGCTTTTCTGTGCATGAAAAGTATTTTAATTAAAAGATATGTTATATTATACCAAAATAGTCATGGAAAAAGGCTGGACTCATATAGGCACACTTTGCATCTATATATATAGATACACATAAAGACAATACATGTTCCATATTGATAGTATAACATAAAATTAGCATAATTAGCCATTTTCATTTCCCCTGGCATTTTACAATATCACAGATTAATCCCTCAGGTTTTCTTCTTTGCTGGTTTTTTTTTTTTCCTTTGTGTTTAAATCTTATAGCATCATGTACTAGTTTCATTAATCTCTCAGCCAAATTCTTAAATACCTAAATTATTTCTTAAAGTTTACCTATCAATTTTTTAAGCTATAAATGTGTCTTTGAAGGTTGCTTTTCTTCTTCTTCTTTTTTTCTTTTTGATGTTTGTCTCTACCTTCAAGTGAAACAGAACAAAAATATGTCCATAAAGACAAAAATTCCATTGTTTATACTGATCAGCACAGACTAGGCAGTGAGGGGGAAAAAAATCGAGGCATCTGTTGAATACAAATGAAGGCAGCAGGTTGGTGTGTGAGTTCTTAGGTTCTGAAGCTACTTGTCATCTGCTTTTAGTGACTGAAACCTCACTCTGCTCCTCTCACCTCTCCACAACAGGACAAAGCTAAGAAGAATACTGTCACTCCAGAAAGGTTACTTTACATGAAGTTGCAAAATGTGATGCATGCAAAAACTCAGTCTTTACCCATTTGCAGCAGTGTTTCACATCAGATTTAAGTTTGCCAATGACAATTCTGTTCTAAACACTCTCTTTTAGCTGCTGATAAAGAGCCTTGAAACTACTTGCGTGATGTTGCTAACACGGAACAGTGTCCCTAAGCCTAGAATTAGTGTCCTTAAAGGCTTTATTGTGGTGGCAGACCCACTGTTAGGAGAGCTGCCTTGTGCCCAAAAGGTCTATTTTCAGCCCCCTTCAGCAACAGGGGCTTTCACAATAAATTGTGAAAATTGGAAGGATAAGAGGAAAAAAACAGCACCCCATACTTCAAATGAATCTTGCTTCCCATTTTTCTTCCAAAGCGTTGAACGATGCATGACATCATATGATGTATGGTAATTCTTCCTTCTCTATTTTGAAGGGAATAAATGGGTTTTATTTCTGAGAAAATGTATTAAAGCCAAATTTTACTGTCAGTTACCCTGATGTCAGTCCCTAGCAAAAACAATTCAAATGCATTTCCTCTGGATTCACACTGATGTGACGGAGAGCAGAATGTGGTGCTTGAAAAAGCAGCTGTCACCTTATGGAAAACTTATGAAATAACTTATTTGGAAACAAGCACTCTTCTGTGCAGTTTATTTCCCTGCACTTCTTTTCTTCTGGTCATTTTTTTCTGAAGACAGTGTTCTAAAACAGAATCACTGTTGTTTCCTAAGAATTTATCTGCTTCTGCACTTATTCCCCACCTGACATCATAATCCTCTGGTTGTGATATAATGATCATTTTTACAATGACCAATTGTGATTCTACAGGCTGGGCTTAAAATCTGATCCAAAAAATGCCTTTTACTCTGATATCTTACATACTGTCATATCAAATTTTGTCTCAAGAGATAATAATTTCAACCAAGCGACATCAATTAAGTTTTCATACAAGGGAGTGGTACACTTGGTATAACTCCCTAGAGATAAATTCCTCCAGACTTTACAGTTTTATGATTTGACCTTTAAAAATGTTTCTACTTTCTGCCCAATGCTCGATGATACAAGTCTAACGATTCTGCTGAAGAAGAAAACATTACATATACAGTTCAGTCCAATCTCCCACGGGAGTTAAAAGTTGCAACATACAGAAGATTTAGGAAAGGAAAATCAAATGCAAATATATTTCTCATGAATTGTTCAATGAATTTCAGATACCATAGTGATTTATGTGAATAACTTGAAAAGCAACATCCTTCTTGACAAGTGCTGAGTGAATACCCTTCTAAAGTTTGCAGTCTTATGTTTGAGGATACAGTTTCATCCTGTATTTTTGCTCTGAAATTCAGTGGTTTCTCTGTTCATCCTACCATCTTTGGCAGCTTTAACTGGAGTTATTCATGGGTTTCAAATTATGCACATGCTTTGCTGGATCTGCGCCCATGTGTGTTGAAATTTTGTAAAGAGTAGGACAGACAGCACAATCCAGAATCAGGGAGAGCCAAGTTTTGTTCTGTAGCGCACTTCAAACTTTAAGGAAGGACCTCCGGGAAAAATAGGTATCTAGGGAAGCAGGTTCTCAGGTGCTGCGTAAACTAAACCTCACCTTCTTCACAGCTGATAGCACTTGAAAATTGAAGACTGTGCTTAAACTTAAGCCTGCTGACTAACTCAGCTGGATGCAGGACTGAAATTTCTAGAGTCTCAAAGTTTCATGTTTAAGCACACCATTATACTGAGATTTGAACTGTAAACTATTTTTAAGAAATATTAAACTCTGGTTTGTTTAAATGACTGGATTTCCATGCTTTCTTCTATGACAGATATTTTTAAGGAAATTACTTCCTTAATTAAAATATTCTGCTTTTTATAAGACACTAAACATACAAACGAACACATGAAAGAAGTAAACTAATATTTTGTTAATATTAGTTTGTAAAATAGTATTTGTCTGTACTGCAATTGTTATTTTAAAGTTGTTATTTCTTATTAAAGATCTCAGAAGTTTCCACCCTTCCGCAAGTTTTATCTTGCAAAGTCAAGAGAACTCTGGCTTGTGACGGAATTATTTTCTTCTTGGTAAAATGATCCATCTGGAGTGCCCAGCTATAGAACTGTAAAAGTAAATTTCTCTGTGCTATCATCTCCATGAAAGCCATGTGCACACAAGATGAGTGTTGTACACCAGAAGATGGATCTCTGATGACATGAATTAGTACATAGCATGTGTTGCTTTGGAAAACTTTGTTTCATATTGAACACTGGTTGATGATACTCTCCAGTAATATCACATTACGAAACTGATTATAAAAATACCACAACCACATTATGGATAAAATTATTATCCATTCTGTTTGCCACACCAATGCCTTACCATGCAAATCCATCCTAGATTTATTGACCGCAAATTATTGTATATGTGAAATAAATGAGTTGGAGAAAGAAGCATATCTTTATGGCTTTCAGCACATCTCCAGTGGAATCAGCATGAAAAACGCAAAAGCTATTTCACTAATCTCTTCCAATATTTTATATCTGAAACATCCACTGCCTCAAAAGCTGTATTTCTTCACTGATCGTGTTTTCAAGACTCCTGAAAAAAAGGTTTCAAAGTATGGTTTAGGATAGAGATTAAGTTTTTTGATTGTTTCTATGTTTCCCATTTTTTTTAACATATAGTACAATTACTGGGAAGGGAAAGTTTGAGATGGTTACTGTTGTTGTTGCATGAAATTTATCTGGGCTCCAGCCAAACTCTAGTCTCATTCTTGTTAAGGTGGAGACAATCAGATGAAAATTAAGATCCTTCTAATGAAATACACTGGAGGATTAAGTTACAAGTGGCAGGACACATTACCTTATTTATCTAGTTGTGCTTGCGTGATTTGCTAGACCAGCCATTATGACAAATGTTCCTTACGCAATCTATTTTCAAGACTATTTCCATTAAAAGTAACATGATTGAGTACACTGCTTTGCTCATAGTTGAGATATGCTCCAATGTTTATATCAAACCAATTAAACTGTGTTGTTTTAAAGCAATAAAAATGGTTCTGTAATTGCCACATGTTCTTCTCTGCAATTTTCAAGTCTGGAGACTAGGAAATAGTTTGCAAGTTTCTGTGCACGCTGTTTCTTCCTCACACATTTGACCTCAATTTTATCTTGCGCTGATTTGTGTTATAAAACATTCTAGATCTTTTGTGTGTGTGTGACGGTAGTCTTTCTTTATCTTTTTCTAACATTTGAATAAAGATACCTAAAGTGATACTATTATTGTTACTGTTATTGTTATTTCAAGCATTTTTCTTGCTTAGCATTATCAGGGTTGTACCTACCATGTTACAGGTAAAAATCCCTGAGCAGCTACATTAAAACAGTGTAGTTGCTCACAATCACATCATTAACATACTCTTGCTGGCAGCTGAGAAATGTGTTACATAGGTCCCTTTGACACGTCTGCTCTTGCACAATATGTACCATCATGTTCAAAATCATGTATTAATTCTGAGTGCCTCCATCTGAATCAAATTAAAAAATCCTGAATTTGAAATAACGGGTGTCCAAAAACTGTTTTTCATAGAATGTTACATTTGTAGCCAAATAAAGTTAGCTACCATTTCTGGAAACCTCTTGGAAAGAATGAATTGTGGGTTTAAATTTGGGAATTAAGCTATTTAAAATTCTGTCCTACGGGGTCTCTGTATGCAAGCAGACAAATGAGGAAGGGTCTTCTTTTCAATACCTGAAATTACAAGGAACATATTGCTCTACAGACTTTTGATACCTTCTGTGGAAACCTTTCCTTTACATTCATAAATTTCCTTGTGTGGGGTTTGTGAGACCCCGCCTGGAGTGCTGCATCCAGCTCTGGGGTCCTCAGCACAAGAAGGACATAGACTTGTAACAGGTTCAGAGGAAGGCCATTAAGATGATTAGGGTGATGGAGCACCTCTCCTATGAGGAAAGGCTGAGAGAATTGGGATTGTTCAGTCTGGAAAAGTAAAGGCTTCAGGGAGACCTTATTGCAGCCTTCTGGTACCTGAAGGGGCTACAAGGGAACTGGAGAGGGCGTTTTCACAAGGGCATGTGCTGATAGAACAAGGGAGAATGGCTTTAAACTGAAAGAGAGCAGATTTAGATTGGATATTAGAAAGAAATTCTTTACAATGACAGTGGTCATATACTGGAACATGTTGCCCACAGAAGTTTCAGATCCCTGAAGGTGTTCAAGGCAAGGTTAGTTAGTGCTTTGAGCAATCTGGTGGAAGGTGTCCCTGCCCACAGCAGGTGCCTTGGAACTAGATGATCTTTTAGGTCCCTCCCAACCCAAACCATTCTATGATTCTATGATTCATGCAAGCTAGAGCACCAAAGGCCTATTCAAAGCTAATTTGAGGTTAAAGCAAGACATGGAAATATTTAGGGCATGCAGTTACCTTCAAGGCCATCAGGAGTAGTTTTTCACCATAAGTGGGGTGTAGCAAGCTCCTTTGATCACCAAGCTTTAACGGGACTAACGTTACCTGCCTAGGAACAGCTCTGGGTATATGGAAACGGCCTGGGGAGCAGAACAGGTAGCTTAGGACATGGATAGTTATATATAGGGGATTTTTCTGCCATATGGAACATCTTAAGGCTACTCGGCAGGTTGCATGTTTTGAGGCTTAGGCTGTAGGGCTGAGGTACAGTGCTGTGTGACCATGAGTTGTTACGTATCATCTGACTGTGTGAACAGAGCCTGTGCTTAGTTCGTAGTAAAAATGTGTGAGCTCATACCTCTGCCACCAATGCAAAAAGCACCTCTGGGTCCACTTCTTTTGCCTCCACTGCATACTAACTATTCACTGGTGGAGTCTTGTCAATGCAGCACAGTGCAGAAGCAATTTACCCTTCACTGAGGAGTCTAGTTGGAAATCTCATCAGAAGCAGAAGGGAAGATGATGCAGAAAGGAATTGATAAAAATCCCCAAAACCTAGCTTTCTAAGTTCAGAGATCAAGTGGTGGGAAAAGAAATTTAAGCACTTTTTGGAGAATGTTATGGTTCGTAATGGCATCAAGCTGATATTTGTATTATATCCTGCACATTCTCTAAGAGAAAAAAGTCTGACAGAGCCAGATGATGGAAGAAACAGAGATGAAGAAATTCTCCCATGAGATGCTATAAACTCAAACCTATGTGAGTATTCTATACATTGATGAATCTGGTGTGTCTGAGAACTCTCAAGTTGGTGGAGGAAAGCACAATATCAGGACACATACCTGCAAAGGAGAGGGCTACTGCTGATACTCTGCTTTGTACATATCTAGAGATTGAGGAGAAAAAAAAAGAGAAAGAGGGCATACATTTTTACCAGCTGCCATATTATTTTGCAAAAAACCTATATTCATGGGCCATACTGGACTGAAAACTCTGCTTCTGTTCCTGTTAAGAGCCCAGCTTTCCCCAGTGAAGACCTGACAGCAGATATCTACAATCATATAACAGTAAATGGAAGGCTTTGAACTCATTTGCTTGCATGAGATAAATAACTTTAGGAGACATAGTTAATGGCATACTTATCTTGTGCACAAGTGGAAGAGTTGGCTGTGATCCACTTCCGACTTTGAATTTTTACTACCACAGTTAGTATCAGATAAAAGCTGATTTCAGGAACCAAGAAAATTGTGTTAGAGAGAAAAGGAGGGTTCTGCCTCTTTCATAGCAGTTGGGAGTTAGTGGACATGCTGCAATTTAATTTCAGCAATTTATATGGGGACACCTCTCATTCCAGAAGGAAGCCTTTGTTATACACATGTAAAGCAGAATATCAGCAGTGTCTGGAACAGGACAGGTTAATGTACTGATAAAGAGGTAACACAAACTTCAACTCAGAACAGCCAATAGTATGGGTTACAGATCATCAGTCAGCCAAAGAGTCTGGCCAAGGCAGATGGAGTTTAAAGGATTTTCTTCTGCTTTTTCTGTGGCAACAATTCACGCCACAAAAAAATCTGTATAACACTGATCGTCAAAGGAGAAGAAAGTCTGCACAAGCCTAAACACTGTCTTATGCTGTATTAGCAGAAGGTGATGCATCCACAACACAGTCAGTGAATGGGACAAGATTTAGTGTATACACTGCTATCTACATCTCTGCTGCTTCTTACTACATATTTAAAAGCATGTTATTCTTCTGTGAGTAATAAATTCACTTTCAAAAACTACCCTAGATTTGTTTTTAGGAAGAACATTTCACACACTCCATTTCACCTATTATGCAAAAGTAAAGATGTTTGCCCACTGTCTATGGAACATGAAGAGTCAGTTCAGGAGAAAAGAAAATCCTATCTAGATTTTCTTTTCCTTCTGTTACCATAGCTTCCCTGTTTCTGCTCTGTGTTTCTACTGACCAGAGATGAACAGCCTTCAGGTCTGGGGAGATAGATGGTTAAAAAAATCAACAATAAAGAACTATCTCTGTCTTCTGCCAACATGCTTAGGAACCTAGGCTGTTTCACAACAAATAAAGTTCTTTAAGTAATAATAACAATTTAGTCGCTATTTTTTTAAAGAGTTTTGTATGAATTTCTGCCTTTAGTTACCTGTGTTTAGAAAGTATATGATATATTCTCTGTAGCATCTTTTTAGCAGCAGAGCAAAAAGCTGTGTGAACTGTTTGCTGATTCTGTGGAAATGTAACAAGAAGGAATACTGCTGTCAGGTGGCATTTCTATGTATCACCTTAAAGCAATGAATAATAGTAACTAATAATGTATATCAGGGAAATCTAATTGCTTGAGTAAAAGCTGTCGTACAGTTTTACTTTGAAAAACAGATGGATACTCTGTTCATTTGTATGTGGAGATGGCTCTGAGATATGGATATAAAATATAGCAGGATTAGAAGGTTGATCCTATTTACGCTCAGGAGAAATAATGCTCCTGCCATATGCAAGAGCAATAACCTTAACAGGAAACTGTGATACCTGAAACGGACACCAAAAACATCAGAAAAAATATCAAAGTTGTGATAAATAATGTCATCAATATCCAGCCTGCCCCCTGCCCTCTCAATCACCTCTAATTTTTGAAGGTAGAGGTAGAGGCCACCTCCCAGCCACCCTGGAGCTTCTGAAGCTGCCCTGAATAATCTGTATTTGCATATACTTATACCCTAAATCCCATGACATAAAGCAATCATGTGCAGTAGTGGAGCCAAAGAAATCTGGAATAACTATGAGCAGTACAGCTACAGTAGCTGATTAAATCAGGGGGTGGGTAAACTTAGGAAGGAGGAGTTCTTAAATTGGCTTCACATTAAATGTTCCTGCCCTACACAGCAGGACTCACAAATTATTTGAACATGTATATCTGAGCAAAAGCACAAAACTTTTAAGTTGGTAATTTTAATAACTTTAAAATGAGGGAGGATTTTTCAATTTAAACATGGAAGGAAATCTATATTTTTAACTTTAGCAGACTAATCAACACTGATATCAGAGTTCATGTATTTTGGTTAATTAAGGCTTGCGTCAATATTTCCTCCCAAAAGTGTAATGGGGTAGTAAAAGTCAACTTTTTAGTGAAAAAAGAGTGATTCCCCTATCACCCTTGCAAGAATAACTGCAAGGAAAGTAGATTTTTTGAGAAGGTGACATTCATGGAACTCTCTGCCTGCTTCCTCTGCTGTCTTCTTGGGTATATCTGAATATATGTCCCTGTCACCACTGAGCTGATGTAGCACCTGCTCCTAAAAGATGAGCAGTGAGAGGCCTTGGTGTGCTGTGCTCATTCTCCAGATAAACTG
The DNA here is from genome assembly GCA_013397055.1 of Pachycephala philippinensis. Taxonomy (NCBI): domain Eukaryota; kingdom Metazoa; phylum Chordata; class Aves; order Passeriformes; genus Pachycephala; species Pachycephala philippinensis. The sequence goes on from VWZT01001083.1 coordinate 145,233, forward strand.
TACACTCTTCCCAGGAATATCAGATTTATTATGCAAGTGCAGAACCAAAGCACAGTGCACCCTCATTAAAACTGGCCTTCCTGATCAAAAATGGATTTACAGAACACTTCTAAAAAAGTAATTACATTCACTATGCACATATTAAATGACATGACAGAGAGAATGACCTAAGAGACTCTCGAGAAAGGTAGAGACCTGGACCAGTGCATCATCTGGGAAATCCTGTCTCACATTAGACTTTTTCCAGCTTATCCGGGAAAAGAGAAAGCATATAAAGGGGCCAGGGACTAAATGATATATTTCTTTAGGCTGTACATAGCTGGTTTATATAATACAAGTTGTACATCTACGCTATAGACAATACTCAGGCCTGCCCAAGTAATATTTGCTTTAGAAAAACAAAACAAAACATTAGCCATGACTAACAGCTCTGAGCTGTTGGAATTTTGAAAAGAAACAGAGATTGAGGCCCAAATATGAATATTCATAATTAGACATATCTTAACACAACTAGATCTTAACACAGCTAGGTATATGTGCAGTTTATAATAAAGCCGAAGTCATCACTAAAATGCCAGATGCCATATAAAGTTTTCCAAGTTCTTCTCAATGCTAAATTGTACCAGGACATTTATGATAAATGTTCGTGCCTAAGTTAAACTGTACAAAGAAAATCTAATGACTATCAAGGAGAAGCTTAAAGAGGTTCTAAAACTGATGGGTTTATTAAAAGACATAGTAATACATAGCTACTATGCCAGAAAGCAGAAATCTAATTTTTTCTATGAAAGTTCTAAGAAGGGCTCTGGCAAAGTCTCCTTACAGTAGTGTGATTGAAAATGATCAGCAATGGCTCATGTATCACACTAACCACACTAACCACTAACCAAAATTGAGATTCAGTCTGCTTAAAAGGAGGCATTGACCTCAAGCAATGGAAATAAGAAGCTTCAACTTGCTCTTTCTAACTCTGTATGCCCTTTTAAAATGAAATTGGTCAGACATTATTTATTGCTATCAGAAGGGGATCTGGCAAACCATTCCAGTGTTTGAGAACCTGTAAATGATTAGTTTTTTCAGATACAAAATTATGTATTCAAACTTATAAAAAAGGGGGAAAGTTTAAATAACTACAGTAACACTGTCTGGGCAAACATGCAGTGGAACAATGTCTGTTCCTAGGGTATGGAGTTGCCAACACACGAACAAACTCAGGTCTCATCGGGATAGATGAGGACTGAAATTGCCAGAACTACATCTGAGATAGAACTGTGGGAAACCATCCAAGTTACCAGCATGGGATGGTAGAATCAGAATTTTCCAACAGCTTTTCAAGGGAGACCATTCAGTCCTAGATGGGCTTTTGGTTAAAGGAAACAATCTCCCAATTTCTATGATGTTACAGGAATATATATTAAAAGGATATGTAAAAGTCATGTTATGGTCCAAAAACACCTTGCAGGAAGGGCAAAAATATTTTATAACAACTCAAAGTGAACAGTGAAATAAAGAACATTGGCAGGGATTACCACATGAGCCAAAACTCATAAGTGAAAGAGTGATAAATTCCTGCTAACAAAGGAAAATCTGCACCTTGAAGGAAAACACACATAGATGATATTGCTTAAATTGGCAAGGACAAATATGCTTGGGTTAGAATATAATTCTGACTCTCAAGAGACGACTTTCACAGAAAATATGGCAGCTGAACGTGTAGCCACATGTACTAAATAATTTTTTGCTAAACCAGCTCTATGTCTAATAGAAACCTACTACATAGTAAATTCAGCCAGAATTTTGTTACTGTTATTTTAAGCAGTTTCATTACAGGTATAGAATGCAAGCCCTAATTGATGTTATCACTAATGTTATAGGTAAGTAAGAAAATGGTGCCAAAAAAATACCCCAAAAAACCAACAAAACCCAAAAATCCAAACTGAAACCCCCAAACCCCCGAAACTAATAAAAAACCTGTAGAGTCATGCTCTTAATGATGCTAAGCATGACTAACTTGTCGAGTGCTGCAATGAGTCTGCCATGAGGGGCTATTTGTTCCAGGGAGAATAGAAGACATTAATAGGCTGTCAGACCTAACACTAAAAGGAGAGACAGGAAAAAATAAAAACTCACTTCAACCTGGTGCCACCAAGAGAAATGACCATTTTATTAAAATGAAGTAAGAATATGTTGTGAGACTTAGACAGTCACCAGTGGCATACTGTGGGTGAAACTGTACATCCAAACTGACACAAACTTTAGAGAAAGGATAATGCCTTTACAATTCTTGGAGAGACATTTGAAAAGGTCATTTTCCCTAAGGAAGTGTCACTTGAGTAAGAGTTGCAGAAAATTGACACAGTGAAACCTGTGGGCATAGCATAACCAAAAATAAATGGGACTGATGGTCCCAAAGGGAAGGAACAAAGTTTTCTGGGACAGCATGTCAAAGGCTGCCGGTCACTTCAGAGCACTTACAACTAATGAATAAAATATAAATAAAAAAGAGGTTCTACATATTTGAAATTCTGTATTATTTTAATGATGACTTTTATTTTTTTTTTTATGTTTTGCTGTGAAAAGAAGAAATGAGACTCTATGTTTTTAATGAATGTTTTCACATGTCTGTTGAGCTACCTCTAAATTTACATGGTGTCTGATATTAGTAGTACTGCTCAGTTCAAAACCTCAGGAGCTAAATGATGCACTATTTGCTCAAATATCTGAACTCTGGGCAGTTTTGAAGGAATACAGCAGTAACAAAGTTATAAAAGAGCTGGGGCAATATAATTTCTCATCTCTTGCCCATCTGAGAGTGAGTTTTAAGAAAAGTGTAAAAAAGCAGATGAACAGATTCAATTTCATGGTTAAAACATCAGCAATAAAGGAACCAAGGCAACATGAAAATAAAAATATTTAAGTGTCTCCCAGACAACCAATTTAATCTTATCTAAAAAATTTCCCTATACCTTTGATAACTTTAGAAATATTTAGTGCTGCTTCTGAAAACATTTGAAAAATGTTACTCTGACTTGCCTAGCAAATTCTTTCTGTAATTTGTTTTCCCAGTTGTCTTTCTGTAGCATTAACATCATCAGGATAAACTGCTTGGTGCAGGATGAATCAGATTTTTCTTCTTTAAATCCCACTGATGAGTAGTACTATTTACAGGTATTGTATATTGGATGGACTCTTGCCTCTGATATTCCTGAGAATGAATCTTCAAGCCACTAATTTTATAAAGAAACATCTCTCCCAAAATGGCTGCAGTTTGTTCATATATTATTTTCAGGCCTTTCATTCACTGTCATATCAAGCTACATCTAACTTTTAAAACAGTGGCATTTAGTCCAAGAGTCTGAAATATGCTACTATGCTACTTCCTTCATCATTATCTCAGCTGTGTTGTAAACACAGCAAAAGTACTTGCTCAGGTTGTAGCTTCTGCAGTTCACATAGCTGGAGCTTTTATCCCACTGTGAAGTATCACTGATAACCTCTTATCTTTGCTTCATTAGATCAGTAATAAAAAATTCTGCCCAGTCCTGGTTTCAGCTGGGATAGAGTTAATTTTCTTCTTAGTAGCTGGTACAGTGCTGTGTTTTGGATTCTGTATGAGAATAAATGTTGAAAACGCACTCATGTTTTACTTGTTGCTAAGTAATTCTTAGTCTAAATCCAGGACTTTTCAGTTTCCCAGGCCCTGCCAGTGAGCAGGTGCACAAGAAGCTGAGGGGGCAGCATGGGCAGGACAGCTGACCTGAGCTGACCAAAGGGATATTCCACACCATGGAACGTCATGGCCAGTACAGAAACTGGGGGCAGTTGGTCAGGAGCTGACAGTCGCTGCTCAGGGATGGGATGGGCATTGGCCAGTGCATGGTGAGCAGTTGCATGTGCATCACTTGTCTTGGGTTTTCTTTCTCTCTCTTTTTCCTTTTCTTTACACTTAATATTGCTATTTTTAATATTACCATGCAAGCAACTGCCTGGTACTTAGTTGCTGGCTGGGGTTAAACCATGACATCCTCATTCTCCTGCTGTATAACCAGGGTTTCAAAACTGTGTTTGAAGATGATCTGGTTACAGTTTAATGTGTGAATGTATGATAATTATATACCAACTAGTATACTGAAGATGAAACGATTTGCATTTCATCTATAGTATTGAACCTTATTCATCTGACTGCTGTGTGGAGAGAAAAAAATCCCACTACAGTGACTAAACAGCACTTCAAGACCTCCTGCCCTGACAATTGTGTTTTATCACTTCAGTACTTTTATTGATTTCTTACTCATTTCAGCTGGGAATTCCATATTTCTATGGAGATTAATTTTAGAGTCATAAACCCTTTGCTTTATTGTGCTTTTTTCCTTGCTATTTTCACTCTAATATGATATTTTGGAAGGGAAATGTTGACAGAGCCAACTACTGAGTTTAAAAAATCCTCATGTAAAGACAACTTCAAAGAATTGTTCAATGACTAAGCTGTAAATCCTTATTTCCTTTTATTAACCTTCTAGTCAGATGTAGAATTTGCTACAGCAGGAAGCTAAGAAGATCCCTTAAATTTTAGGCTGTTTCTATTTGTGTTAAAATCTTTCTAAGGTCTGCTGTATGGCCCAGGAGTTATTTTAATCCTAGATATGACAGGTAAATGTCTGTTTAGAGAGAGGTAGAACAGATTGGGTATATCAGGTGGATAAAGTCTGAATCAAGGATTCCAAGTCTCTCATGCAATCCTTAGCAACATTATTAATCCTAAGAAACTGACTTTGCAAATCTCCAATCAAAGCTGAATTTTCGCAGATTGGTAAGGAGAGTGTTTTCCTTCGTGGAGGGGGGCAATGGGTACTGCTGCAATGCTGACAATTTTTCCCTGTCACTTTGGGTAATGTGAACATTTCCAGTTGCCACCAGCAACAAAAACAAACAAGCAAACAACCCTACAAGCCAAAACTGTTATCCAATTCCTGCTATTCTAACTACAGAAGTTTCAACAGACTTCTTGTTTGCTCAAATTATCATCAAAAGAATATTCTTGTATAGCACTAGATGACAAAAATAAAATCAGCATAGTTCATAAAAATTCATGTTTCTTACATTACATCAAGTTGAAGAACTGTCTGCTTTTGATTGCTGTGTTTTGCTATCAGTTGTATATTTGCTTTGGAACATAAGCTCTACAATGCCTTTGATGCCAAATGTCTGGCAGGTGTATCCATGTGTTCTGCACAAACAGCAAGCAAGCTAGGAACCTTGAGTGACAAAATAAGCAGAGAAGTATTTGGGTAGTGATGACACAGTATTTGAATTCCCACAGTGCCTTTGAAGAGGCTGATGCACATTGCCTCACAAGATTTAGTCTGAAATGCAGGGTAGCTCTTTGATGGGGTCTAGCAAGGCTGGTGACACTATTTTCTATCTCCTTGTTCTCTATGCATTCAAGAACCTGGATTGTGTTTGTTCCTTTCTAGGACAGATAAGGAAAGGAATTGGATATTACACTAATGGGTATAGAGATAACCTATTCCTACCCCTGTTTGTAAATGTGACATTCTCTCATGCTCTTATGACATATCTGATTGCCAAGCACAGAGGTACAGGCCATGCCTCCTGTAGCTGGATCAGTATTCACTCTCCTTTGTGCTTTTCCTGCCCTGAAAACTCCAAGTTTACTTGACATTAACTTTATCTCTGTCTTCACACAAACCCCTGCTTTTAACTTGTGCTAGCTCATCCATAAAAATGAACAAAAGCTAAAATTCAGATAAGCAGACACTCATGGTCCTCTAAGAGGGCAAATTTTTGATGCTGATAGAGAGAAGCTCATCAAAAGACAGGTTTTGGGGTCACCCATGTGCTCAGAGAAAATGTTGAACCACAGAGGAAGAACTGGTGAGGTGATTTGGCTCTTTGCTGTGTTGATAATCGCCCAGCATGTCATCTAATTATGTTATCAGCTTTGCTCCAAAGTGACAGGCACATAAGCACAGTGCCCAGGTGGACTTAGGATCAAGAGTGCTACTCCACAGGGGGATTTTCACACTCAAAGTTACTTAACACAAATGGTGTCAGTGTAACGAAGAGCTTTCGTCTCCTTCCTGGAGCAAAGCGGATAAAGCCATCAGCATAAAAAACATCTTTTCATCATGTAACTTACTGAGGGCTTCCCTTGCCACATATTTCAGCTGCACAAAAAACCCAAATCCAAACTTCAGGCAAATAATAAACAGGTATTTTGCGACTTTAGAAAATCTAATTGCAAATCTTTCATAGACTTTTGAAGTGTAGATGAAATAAGACTTTGCATATTCTCTTCCAGCTCATAAAAGCAACAGTAAATGACTGGTTATTTGGGGGCGTAGAAGCCTATGGAGTCAAAAAAGGATCCATGGACCATGCCTGGCATTCAGCAGTACTGAGTTGATCAACCCTTCAGGAAACTTCCAAAGTTAGAAATAACTCCTTAAGATGTTCTAAAAAAAAAAGCTCTCCATGACCGATGAATCATGACACAAATGTCCTTTATGTCTTGATATTTCATTTTACAATGTTTTTTATTATGGAACAATGGAACAAGTCATGACCAAAACTTTAGTCATTAACTCTTTTCTGATCTACTATCAATTTGGAAAGTGGTGACCACATGATTCATATATAGAATGCCAAAACAGGAGCAGCATGAATGTTAAATTATTTGCCATGTTCACAGACTGTCAGATGGGGCAGATAGCCAGCTTTTCAAAATAATCACAAAGCTATCAGCACAGCTGTATCATATTTTCAGCTTGTACTCCTCTATTACTGCAACCAGCATCCAGTGTTCTCAACCCAATGCTCTCTTTGATGAACATGGGTTTCAATTCATATTTCTTCTTGCTATAAATGAAAGGAAAGAAAAAAAGAAAGAAAAAAAAAGTGTGACTGTCTAGTCTGATCTATAATTTCCTCTGAGGCAATATTGCAAAAATTTCCCATTTGCAAAGCAGGAATGAAAGCGGGAGGTGATAAACAAGCGTAGAAGTATTGCATGGATGACATGAATAGATGAAGGGCCTAAACTAATTGGGAGAAGTGAGAAGAATGGAGTGACAACACATAATCAAATTCTCTTTTCATTGTTTCCTATCTCACTTCTGCAAAGTGTGTTGAACTCATGATTGTCTATCATTAAAGGACAGAACATTCGCCTTTATTGTACCCAAACTGCTTCAGTTGCTATTTATTAATCCATTTAATTAATAAATAAATTGCTGCTCCCAATTATTTTGGAGATGCTACACAATACTCCAAGATTATAAGGTAAGAAAATGCATTGGCAAAAATATTACAACTTAATATAATGCAATTATATTACTGATAATCTGGAAAACAAATCTACCACTATACCAGTTCCACCACCCACACACCCCAATCAGAAACAAGCACTGTGAAAAGCTCTGTGAGACACCCTGCCTCAGAGAGCTGACAGTCTGAGGGTATGGCAGGAAACAAGTGGATATGGGCAAACAGATGGGCAAAGTGGAAGCTAACAGTGAAATGGTTATGATTAGTGTAATAGCTTCCGAATATTTGATCATGAGCCTGCTGCGAGGGCAAAGAAGAAAGCCTTTATTTTATTCTTCCATAAAAGGATGGATGTTAATAAGATAATTAGGGTAATGATGTAATTAAAAGCAAAGCTGGAGTCCCAAAAGATATAGTTTATAATATGAGTGAGGAATATTACCCCATATGATGTTTTTAATATTCAGTACAGTCTGGCTTTGAGAAACATCACAAATGCTTTAAGGCAAATTTAAAAATCCCATCTTCTAGAGGCAGAATTCGGCTGTTCCTTATTTCTTAAATAAATATCGTAGGAAAGGGCAGTGGGTAGAGAGAACAGGTTATCCAGTTTGCAAGGACAAGCACAACAACCACCTAACTGTTCCTACAAGGGCACTTGGCAAACTCTAGATGTCAGAGAGAGACAGTAAGGGGGTGGATTCAGGCTGGAGAATTCTCCCTTCCGGAGCATTTTGGCTGCATTGATGGAAGCATGCTGCAATTGATACGATGGGATAGCAGTGCTCACCCTTTCCACTCAGCAGCCCAGCACAGCATTAGCAGGCTTTTCTGGAGGAAAATACACCTCAGTTCTCCCAGCTCCAGCAGAAGGGAGAACTGTGTTAAAATAAATCAGTCAAGCACTTAATAAGAATGACCTGTGAACTCCCTTCCCATCAGAAATGGCCTTATTGTCAGGAAACTGTTGTAAGTGAGAATATTTGCTCCTCGAGATTTATTTTTTCATGATTGCCTAAACTAACTACCCTTTCTATTCCTCAGGGCAATGTGAAGTCTGTGCTGATGCATTATAAAATGGCTTTGTTTGCCAGAGCTCTTTGACCACTGAGGGTTTCTGAGCATTCACATTGATTGGAATTCATTGGCCTCTACAGTGTCCTCACCATCAATATGTTATATCCATAATACAGCAGGGAAAAAAACCCAGTCAAACAACACACACAATAAATAAAAATATCCTTACTTCAAAAGCATAATTAATCAAATTTCTGCAATATTAAGATAACTTTGAGGTATCTCTCCTTCCTGTAAACCTCTGTCTTAATAACCTAGATTACACGGGCACAGATTCTCAGTCCGTAGGTTTTAACTCAGATAGCATCCCCTCTATAGACAGCTTAAGTCAACAGAAAGACTGTCACCTACTCAGAGGGCTTTGGATCAGCTTTGGGAGCTCAAAGTTTTCCTGAAACCTGACAATTTAAGCACAACTACACCTATTCAGAGATAAGATTAAAACTACTTGAAAAATGGTACTTTTTCCCGTCATACTTCACAGGGAAAAAAACCCCAATTTTTTGGCTATAATTAAAAAATTTGACTCACAGCTCTTCCTTCAAATAAATGGACCTGAGAAAAAAAAATTTAAAGCACTTAGAAAAAGCATGGAGGTGTTCTTACTCTATTTCTTTAGTTGATTATGTATTTATTTTCTTAAAAGTGAAACAAATATAAATATGAAGAAGTGTTGTTTAGGTTACTCTAAGACTTTTTGCCTAAACTGAACTGAACAAAATTTTATGCCAAATTCCAACGTGTCCCAAACAAAAAAAACACAACCCCAACCTTGCCATTATGATTTTCTAAATGGTATTTTTTTCTGCACTTGGCATCAGGAAAGCTAGAGAAGTAGCAAGAGATCTTTGCAGTGCACATTTTTGTTTAAATTTCTATTTTTTATCCAGTTTCCAAAAATAAGCAGTCTCACATGAGGAGGGAGAGATTCAAACCTCTTTTTTCCTGGTTCAAGGCAAGGGTTAAAGGCAGGAGTCCCCCCTTCCCCAAGGCTGCTGCAATTATCACAATCTACAGTAGACTTTGAATGCATTTTTCCTCCCTTGCTCATACAGAGGGTCTTTCGTTTTGCATAAAATACTTCAATATTTATTGAGCCAGCAAGAGAGCGTGAAAATGACTGTATAAGACAGTGGTTAGACCCATCCCAGGGGATGTGAGACACTTGGGTTCCCTTCCCAGTCCAATGAATTTTTAATTGTATTCTAAAAAGTGGAACAGCCTTAAGAGGAGAGACAAAGCCTGACTCAACTTCCCGGAAACCAGATGACCTTTGTTCAAAGCCCTGATGTTAATCAAACATAAGGAGTATGTGAGCCCCTTTTCCTGGGTTTGTTTGACTGCCCTGATGCCTGGGCCATAGGACTGAATGAGCTATGATTATAATATACATCTCTCTGGTTTACAAAGGAAGGTAATTTGGGCATTTTACTGCTTTCATTGATTGCTTTCAATACAGGTAAACACAAAACAAATAACTTTTCAAATGTCCAAATTTCAGAAAGTTGAGATTTTGATTCTTAAGAAATTAAGGCCAAGATGAAGAGCGAGCCATTTTCACAGCTCATGGAGAAACATTTTATTTTACCACTTCCCAAAACAGTTACTGATTTTTCTTTTTGTACTTTTTTTTTTTCTTCAAAGAAAACATTCTTCATAGAAAGCAAATACAGAATTTTGTTCTAAACAAACACGCAGCTTTTGCCTCATGTACCCATTCATCCTGGAAAATCCTTGTCTACGAATAAACATCTACATTAGAAAGGGTTTTGATCCTACTTTCCTAATTCCTATGGTTACGCACATTTATACCATGATGGGATATGAAATGAATTAAATTCAGCACGTGTAACACTAGTGAAAGGCAATGAACTTTACATCAGGAAGGAACTGGATTCATGCTATATATATGAGGAATCAAACAGCCTTCAAGTCTGAGTTTCATGAGACACAAGAGGTATGCACCTTTTTCATTATAATTGAATGTAAGTGCTTGTATGGTTTTTAACAACCAGTGATTGCTCTTGTGGTTTTATGGCCTGGTCATATGCCCGCTGAAATCAACAGAATGAACTGTGAAAGGCTGCTGAGCTTGCTTAAAAGTGCAGCTCAGTGACACAGAACAACCCAGCTGCCTTATCAACAGAAAGGATTTGAACAAAATGATGAAAAATAAATTTCTAAAAAAAATTACTAAAGCAAAGGTGATTTCTTACAGAGTTTAAGATTTTTAGAACTACATGGTTTATACTTTCCCATGCTCCTTTTCCCATCAATAATCCAACCATTCATCTTCTGTGAAATCTAAACCTTCTGTGCTTCATGTTTTATTCATCCTAAGGTGCTTAATTTATACCAAAGGACAGCAGAGGGGCTAAGAGTAGCCTGTGTAAGGGGAGATGCCTTTAAGGCTATTATTCATGCCCTTTGATCTCAAGTTTTCACTCAGGAAACTTTGGTTCTGTGGGTAATTAGAGGCTGCCACTAACTTTTACTCTATAAATTACAATAAATCTGAAGAAAGCCAAGGATGTTGGAGACTGTAGGCATGTTTTGAAACCTACAATACTCAGAGCAATTATAAATATATTCTAAAACCCCAAAGTTAATTCTGAATCAAGGCTAGTTATTTTCTTTTAAATCTATTTTTCATAATGTAATTGATAAGTATTACCAAATCCAAAAGTATTTAAGACTGTTTATATTATACACCACTTAAGTTGACACCTAACAAACTACAGTATGATGGATGAAGACTGACACAAAACTTAAACTTTCCCATGGAAATATATGTTGTGAACTGTACACAATCAATTATTTCAGTCAAAGCCCATGCTGTTTCCTCTTCTCCTAAGACACTGCTACATATTTAGGTTTTCAGCTTGAAAGCCCATTTTGGCACCACTAATGAAATAAATTATGTTTCTTGTCAGATCTCCCACTGGGTGGCGTGTGGTACCTCATGTATGTTCATTTGTCACCCTCAAATAGAATAATACTTCCTGCAGGTTCCCAGAGCAGATAACTGCCCAAGTGGAAGTTAATTAAGTCATTGGTTCACTTTGCTCCAAAGGATGTTAAACCACCGATGCTAAATGAGAGACTTACAGTATCACACTGGAGACACATCCAATTAAAACACCAGAAGAATTCACATATATATAGAGCTGTTCTCACAGATTATGGAGAAGAGAGGACTAATAGATAATAAGTCATTTAAAAGGGAAAACAGAACCAGAAATTCACCTTAAAGTCAGCAGAAACTGTCTTCCCTGAAAAACTTAGATGGAAAAAATCTGCTGAAAAAATTTCACTTTCTCCTATTTCAAATTTGAAACTTGACATGACATTTCATTGTGTCATGTTTCCACTAATGATTTTTCACTTATCTTCAGTAGATAAGAACAGAATCCCTTTTTCTAACTGCAAATTCATCCAAGCCCAAGGAGTTGGTTTATTTCCTTAATATAACCTAAGGAAAATATTTACAATTTATTAAATACTTAAGATTTGCTGTCAACAAAGTGAAAGAATCATTTTTCTAAATTTTTTTTTTTTTCCCATTGAAGCTGAGAATACTTCTGTTGCTTCAACAGTTAAGGAAAAAAAGTTTTATTTCTCCAGAGGAGCGTGAAATAGTAGCCACATAGCCCAGAGTGATTTTTCTGGGCAGAACACAAAGTTCACCAATATTTTTGTCTCTCTAGTAACTGTGAGCACAAAGCTTCTACCCATTACCAATTTGATCAGCTCTCATTACAACAACAAAACTTGTCAGGCAATAAAATTTGACATTTTGCTTTATACTTTATTATAATCTTTTTTTCCGCTTGACAGTAAAACTTACTGAAGACCAGTGAAAGGCTGAGAACAATAGAAATTAAAATCCTTCTGCTTCTGGGTTCCCAGTTCAAAATCATATGCCATTCCCAAATGGAAACTCTGGTTTGGGCTAGAGATGGTTTTCAGTGTCCCATGTGCTGATTGGAATAGGTCTGGTGATGTTGATCAAGACCTCAGAGGAATATTGCAAAATCTTACTAGTAGGAATAGAGTACTTAGTTACCTCTACACATGATGAAGGTTCTCTGAGGAATTACCAGTGCTATAGGGTAAGGAGACTTTGTGCTGAAGACCACCAGATTGGCAAAACTCACATGAAAAATAGTGAAGAAAAAGAAAAGCATAGTATCTGTCTGTGTAATTTAGCATATGGTCATAAAAGAAAAATGGACCAATTTTGCTGTCTTTGGAGAGGTTTCCTGCTCCATTCATGAGGAGTGAGCAAGGCTGGATATAGGATTTTCCATTTTCCATTTCTACAAGAGGACCATATTTAGCCAAAATTATTAATTTTGTACTACACCAACTTAATGAGAAGTTGTCCTGCAACCTAAGCATAAACAGAACCTGATCTGCATTTTATTAGGGTAAAGCATCTGGTACATAGTCATACATAACATGAAAGAGCTCTCTTGTGGGCTACTGCACATGAGACCTTGTCCTGTCAAAGGATGGGACAGACAGCCTTTCCATGCCAGATTCTGCCCTCACAGACAAAACTACTCCCCTGAGTAGAGAACGCTCATTCTCTGTGTACAGCCCTTCAGGAACAAACCTGTTCTAGACCCAGAAGAGTCTGAAGGTCATAGAGATGGGCATGGTTTAGGACCTGTTAGGCAGTAATGCAGAGGTTATTGACTTCTGGCAATGCTTCCTGAAAATGTGAGGAAGTAAAACAACTTAAAATTGTTACCTGCCACTGTGAAGTGCCCTACCATCTGCACTAAGAGTCTATATCTATTAGAGGCAACCCAGTTTAGAGACAAAGCTGGTGCATACTGGAGGCACTGACCAACTTACTTATTCTATCTGCCATTGAAGAAACAAAGGTATTACTAGAAGTCGAGATTTTAATTTCTTTGGCTTTCTCTAAACAGAATGGCAAATATGTAGCATGTAAATTGCAAATTATTTGCAACAGCTGCTCTTTGCTAAATTCTCCTCCACTCAGCGGGTTTGGTTCTCATCATCTACCTGAAAAACACAAGTGTTGGCAACTGGTGCAAATGGAGGCTTTGCCCCAGAATGGATGAGGGAGGGATGGGCAGATAGCCCGATTGCCAGAACTTTAGATTTTAGTTCTAGATTCAGCCCTGATGTCTCTACAATCATTCAGTAGAATGTGCACAGGATTTCCTGGTTGTCTTGTAGCCTGGAAACTTTTCCAGGTATTGTACAGTGCCTAACTCAATGGAACTGGTCAAAGCTGGAGCCTTCCTACAAGAAAAATGATCACAATGCAATGTAATGTCTCAAAATTGCTATGGTAAACACATTACTACATCTCTAAAAATGAAATACACATTTATGGTGAATGCCTCCAGATAGTTTCAAAACTTTTCCAAGAATTGCATAGAGATTGTTATTACTTAATGGAAGGGCGTTTATAGACATGAGGTTATAATGAAACTAAATTAATTCCAAACAAATAAGGAGGGCATATATATGTCCAAGGCCACCACATCCTTAACAGAGACCTCTGCTTTTATCCTCAGCACATATCCTCTTTTTTATCCTCAGGAGCTGAGGGCTGCACATAAGCTTTGATCAACCTTAATTAACTCTGGATTGGATCTGTGTCTGTGAATTGTTTATAGTATCTTGGCTGAAAGCAAGATGCTAACCAATACACTTATAGAAAAAAAAAAACTAAAACAGAGTTTGACTTGCTGGAGTAATATTATGCCAGCTAGCTTCGGGGGGGAAAAAAAAAAAAAAAAAAGAAAATGTAACTTTAAATATGTTGCTGTTTGTCTTACATATAAAAAAAGGAAATCCTTATGAAATAGGATTTGTAACAGTGTTTCCCATGTGCAGTATTTCTGTTGGAAAACTTGATGAGAAGCCCTTGGTATTGGTCTGTGGCTGGGCTGTGCCCTGCAGCTGTGCCTGGAGCAGAGTGTCAAACATTGAGGCTCCAGTTGTTTTGAGAAGCCAGCTGGGTGTCGGTGGGTGGTTTCCCAGCTGGCATCTTCTCAGGACTTTTGCCCAAGAGTCCCTCTGGCTGGTCAGGCAGCTTAAGAGTTGAACGTGTGGCTGGGATAACATCATCTCACTGCTGTGCTCAGCTGACCTTCACAGTGTTTTTGTTTTGACTCATAGTTGCTTGTAAGGAATTTGCTTTTTCTGTCATTTTATAAATACACAGACAGATGCAGGCCAAATCCTGAATGCTTAGCTTTGCAGGCTCCAAGCCCAGCCACAAATCCAAGCCCTGGCTGGGATCTGCACTGAACAGCATTAGGCAAACACGGTAGCTGTGTGGCTTTATATGCACCCAGCCCTGACACCTCTGCAAGGAAACCCACAGAAGGAGGTACCTGCACTGATCCTGCTGCAGAAACATCCATGAGGCTCACTGACACATGGCAAGAAAGAATTAGGCCAGCCAGATCCCATTCTCTCAACATGACCAACCACTCTCAGCAAGCTGTGAGAAATCACCTATACCACAGTAACTCCGACAGTTTTGTGTTTATACAATGCCAGCAATGTCCACTCATCCAGGAAGGATAGATCCCTTCTTGTGGGGAATTCACAGCTCCATTCATTAACAGACAAAGCACAGCAGAGGCTTGTAGGAAAGCGACATCTTCAGAGAAACTGAGAGCAGGTGCTGAACAAGAAGTGTACGTTTCTGAAAGCACCAATGCCAAAAACAAGATCTGTAGTAATCATGGCTGGTTTTGTTCTCTCATTCCCATACATTACTGCAGGCATCAGTGAAGTCATAACAGTGTTACAGAAGTAAATCCAGAAAATACTGCTTTAGTCAAGGCTTTTTGCACCTCTTAGACAGGAGCAATTCCAGTGACCGATCTTACCTGCCAGAATCAAGTCCTGGGATTAGCTGTGCTGAAAAATTTTCAAACTGTGGTTCTCCAAAGGGCTGGTAAATCATCCGTCTGTGGTCTCTGGTCTATTAAACAGCATGATCTCATCAGCCCTAAATAGCTGAGCTAAACTCTGTGAGAAACTTTGAGAGCTGACAACAGACTTAGTACCAAACTGTGGGCGTCACTGTCCTCCACAGTACTGTCATTAAAGCAGGCTGTGGGTGGAAGCTTGGAATCACCACTACTGAAGAGAGAAAAGACATTCTATGGCAACATCTACATTAATATTTCCCTGGACTGGAGCTCTGGGCTCCAGAGTGTTGAGCCCACTGGCTTGGATATGCTAAGAAGGCAGACACACATCCCGAGGAGCCAGAGGAGATGGTGGTCCCAGCTCCTGGCACTCTTGCTTATCTCTGAAAATGCTTCTGCTCGGCTCCAAAGAGATGTTTGATTTCAGGCAGATCCTGGGATGTGACAGGTTTGACTTTAAGCACTAATGGGCATCATTCTTCGCTCTGTAAGGGCCCTCAGCAGCGCTGCCCTCAGCTGATGGCACGTGGGGAGTCTGGGTATGGGATGCTCTCACCTGAGCAGGTCCTGCACTGCTGCTCCCACTTCTGCTTCTTAAAAGCTCTGTGTGGCCCTAGCAGCCCTAGAAGGTTTAAGATTTGAGCTATGGAGTTCCGACTTCTGCTTTGTGGTTTACCAAGGAAGTGTGCTATGTGACAAAGACATATCAAAAAGCACTGAATTCAGAATGAATGTAAATATTTTTTTCAATAGAAAATGTTTAATTTTTTGTTTTCTTCTCATGCCTCCGACATGCAGCAATAATTTGAAGTTTAATTTTACCCCCTGCTCCCAATGTAGTCTCTGGTCTAGAGTAAGATATTTCCTCTTCTTTCTTTTTTTATGTAACATTTGCATGGATACACTTATTAAAAGAAATCAGATGTCTGAGAAAACAAACAAACCAATACAAATAATTCAAACTATGCAAAGACAGAGGAAAATAACCCACAAGAGACTGAAAAATGATAATTTCAATGTTTTCAATTGAAAAATAATTTTGGAAGAAGGTTGCCTTTGCATATAGTTGGAACACTTTCACCCAAAGAGAATTTAGTCAATATGTGCTAGCCTATTTAAACTAAAATGTTCCACAGAGGCATCTCTATTTTGATGATATTTTTAAATTACAAGGTTTCTGTGGTCATTTTCTGATGAGAGAAGTAAAAGAAGAACAACAAGAAGAAGAAAGTACTGAAAAGCAGACTCTTATAATAGGAAAATATGTTTTACAGCATTTGCAACTCTGGAGGTACGGAGAAGACTTCTAAAAGGCTTTTGCTTTTATGCTTATTTTTTCTTTTTCTAATGCACATCAGAAACACACTCAAGCTGTTTTCGGGAATTGGAGTTGTCCAGTGCATCTCTCTGATCATCTCCAGCTCATTATAATGTGACCCGTGGGCCTGTGTGGTGCTGTGCCCTGGAGTCCTACTGCTCCAAACACCCTAACTAGGGACTTGTTGGGACATGCAGACTGGATGGGACCTGCAGCAATATTCTTTTGTGGGAAATCCAGAGCATAGACAGGGGGACCGGAGGCGCCTACTGCACCACGCCGTCCTCGCCAGGGAGTTGGGCTGCTCCCAAGTCTCTCCATCTAAAATGCAAGCTCCATTTGCCATTTCCCCCCCAGCTTTATTTCAATTTGCATACACCTATGCTGAAAGAATAGATGTACTGTGCATAAATGTCCTAACTGGCACACAAACAAAGATGTTTATACATAAGCAAATTCATCCTTTGTTGGGTATTAGAGTCATTAGTCTCTTTCAACCACTTGAGTCGTTCCATTCATGGAGCAGAAAAAGTACCACTGACCTCAGCGACCCATCACAGACAAACCAGTGAGCAGCCAGTGATGGAGAAAGAAAGCAAATTCTCACTTAAAAAAAAAAAAAAAAACAACGAAAAATCCATGAGCTTAAATTTGTTTGCATAAACTTTTTAAAGAATCACAACTCCCAGCTTTGTGAGGAAACTCATTTTTAAAATAAATTGACAGCAAAGACTGAAGATCGAAGTCTTGGTCTGAAGCTCATTGTAGTCAATGGAAAGAATCACAGTTAAGTGGGTTTGGTGAATGCTTCTTCCTACTTTCAAGACTGTTGAATAACCACAATTTCCAACCCTTTCAACTACGCAAGGAGATGGACCATCTTTCCAAAACAGAGATCTCCAATATCCACAGACAAGGAAAGTCAGTTTGAAGAGATATGTTGGCACATAAGGGAAAAGGGAGTGTGTGGGGAAATGAAGGAAAAAAAAGACATTATTTTCTTCATGTCCCTGCAGAGTGGGATGCAGGACAGAGAACATAAATTTAGGCCTGTGCTGCTGGGAACAGGAGAGGTGTCAGAAATCACACATTTTGCAGTGTGTTCCTCTACAAGAAAGTCCTTTGAGAGAAAAGCCTCTAAGTGTGTGAGCAGAACCCATAAAATTTTACACCCACCCCCCCAAAAAAGGAAGAATCGAGAGTCCAAACCTGCCACAGAAACCTCGACCCGTCGTTTAAATTTGTCTGCAATGCTTTTACAAGACATAGGTTTAAAAAGGCTGCGTGCTTGCAGTAAAAAAGTTACATCTATAACTTTTTCATTGTAGCAAGCTGTTCTTGCCAGTGCCAAGATATTATTTTTTATACACAACAGCATGCATATATGGTTTTAGAATTCCGTACAGTAGTTTCATACCAAACTCTTCATTGTTTATATCATTTTGCATGTCAAAATGCATTCTGCATTCCAGAAAAAAATGGAATCTATCATATTTTAATCATTTTGCAAAAATTGTGTTTACTGTGGGTTTAAAAAAAGCCTTTTCCTTCCAACAACCAATCTGATTGAAAACAATTATGCTTCTGGCACAAGACTCTGAGCAATATTCAGCACAAATTACATTTCATTCTATTATTAATAGATGTGATATCTGAAAAATGAAGATGTATGGCTACTTGTTTCTGTTCATAATTATAGTAATGCCATTCCTATTTTCCCTCTTTTATATATGCTTTTTAGAATCTTTGAGTTGGATATCTATGTGTTTGTGATCTCTTATCCAAAGGGCAAAATGACAATGAAAATAAGAGCAGCTATCCTGTTACAAGATTAATTTGGGTATGATAAATGAGTGTTTTTAGAATGAATTGCATAGGTTACCACTTAAACAGGTCTTGGCAGCAAACCAGCCCTTTTCTTTAACAAAAAAGGGGGGGAAAAATGTAGAGAATGTATAAATGAGTTGATTGCCCCAGGATGTCTCTCTCAAGAAGGATTAGAGAAACCTACTGGGGCATTTTCTATCCCCACAAAAGCACTATTTGTGCTACAAAAGTTCACCCCGATAATCATGTTACTACAGAAAAAAAAAAAAAAAGTTTTCTGCTCCTGTATAACCTCTTGTAAGACATTTGAAGTCATAGGTGCCACTAAGTCAGCTCTGTACTGCAGGCTCAGCCTATCCAAAGACTGGGAGTGAGAACAAACTCTCTCAAATACTCTTCAGCAAAGACAGGGAAAGCCAAACAGTATCTTTTCCTGCTGTCATTGAAAAAAGTACTGTGAAATCAAACTCCACAGCTCAGGCACAGCTTCATCAGGGCTGTGCAGGTTTTAACTTCCAGGTTTTAACTGTACTCTGACTTTAGGTTCAGGCTATGGTTGGCCTCATGTACACTTTGTAAGAAAAAAACCAGCAGTAGTATTTGAGGGGCAGCTCCCGGTCACGCACATGCTTATTCCTAAAGCTGTTTGTTCCAATTGAGACACAGGGATTTCTGAAATGCCCAATCAGTTATGAGTAAGACTCCAGCACGGCTTAAGGCCAGTCATGATATACATTTGATGAGATGGGACATCTGTGTTTCAGTTTGGTCTCTTTATAAGAAATTTATTGGCAGGAATAAGTCTAAACCATTGTCCGGGTATGTGACAAGACAACTGGAATATTTTCTGGAGCCTTGTAATTTTTCTTCCCTTTGCTTTGTTTTTCTTGCAAGATTTCTTCCTATAGCTATTTAATGAAGATAGAATGTCTTCCTCACCTTGATCATTGCATTTTTTCCTCTAATCTTTCTGTACTTAAAACTTTTAAAGCTGCCATAGCTGTTCAGATCAAGAGCCCAGTTCCTTTCTGTGGAAGACATCAGTAGACATTCATGGAAATAATATAAGAAGAATGGAAAGAAAAAGGGAACCATCCTCCCAGCAGAGTGTAATCAGATTTTCTGAGGGTGCAGCTGATAGGGCTCTTCTCCACAGTTTTTTTATTTTATCCCACTTTTGCAACACTTATTTGGCTCAAAATCCAGCAGCACTAGGCTTCAAATTATGCTTTTTTTGGCTGTGCAAAAAGATATCTCATTAAAGAAAGGTATATTAGCTGGTAATTTTGTTGTGCTCTCCTAAACCCTAGGTTATGGAAAATTTGACCTTTTCTGTACCTTTTTGGGTTTAAAGACTTGAAGTGGGCATGGCAAGAGAGGGTCGAACAGTGAAACAAGATGTAACAAAAAGTGGGGACAAAGAGGATTGTCAATAACATGCTAAGCAAAACAAGAGATGAGAGTGGTGATGGGCATATGCTTAGAACAGAATGAAGAGATTTTTCAAAGGTGAGAGGACTTGAAATGGGATCTAAACAACCTGAACACCAACACTGTCTCTTAATCACTGCTCTCTATTGTCTCCAGATATTTTGTTCATACCAGACTGCTCTGTTCATTAAAATTCATACATCTAGAAACAAGCAAAACAAAAAGCCCCAAACCAGATAAACAAACCAATCAAATGCTGATGCATAACAGAGGGGAAAATAAAAGGGAAGATTCCCTCCCTGGCCCCAGCTGTTCATGTTTATATTCACTTGGCAAACACTTGAAAGAGTTTCTATCTGATGCATTCGTGAATGTCTGAGGGGGAAAAAATGGATCCTGGATAGATTCATACCAAGATATTGTTATATTTCATGGTGATCACAACCATCTTGATTATATATTATATTTCTGTTGTTCTGTGTTTGAGCTACACTATGAGTTTATGGGATAGAAAGGACAAGGATGTGGCTTTCAGAAGCTGTTTATTTCAGGATGACCTGTGTAAAGGATTGCCGTCAGTCCATGGCATGTGGTTAAGATTAGAATGTAGGGATGGATACAGGTATTTTTTAAGTGGGAGAATGGCATGCTCACTTCTGAAACAAGTGCTACAGGAACACTTTTGTTAAGTAGGAATGGAAACATGGCCTCACAGACCAGCCTTTGGGTAGCAAAACAGGAGGTCAGCTACTTTGTTCCACTTGCCCCTGGCACAGTATTTGCATATGAATGAAATGTCTTGAATTTGAATATAAGCCATCCAAAAGAGCTGGTGCTCAGTCCAAACAAAATAAATAATTTCCCTGAGATCTAAAGAGAAGGTAAATTTATTCATAAAATTATGACTGTGAATTGTGATTCTGCCACTTATATTTGAGTGTTGAAGACAGCAGTCTAATTTCCCACTGTGACACAAACCACTATTGACAACAGAGAAACGTGCCTATGTGCAAAGCTCTCTGGCATGTATGTTGTCATAAAATTTATGCCTGACTTTAAGACAAAGAACATTCTGATTATAGGCACATCTTGGAAAGGGTGAGTGAAAAAAATTATGAATTCTCTTTGTATTTTGCATTTCAGGGAGCAAGACAGCCTCATCCAAAACCCAGTTAAGCAAAATATTATATTCCAATTGTTTTCACTGAACACTGGGACCTAGGGTCCTCAGAGACTCAAATGTTACACACACCAAGGAATATACAATTCCTGCCCCAAATAATTTGCAATATAAACCTCTGAACCATTAGTGCATAACTGAGACCTTTTTTTAGATCTAGAGATATCAAAGCAAATAGTTGCTTGTGCCTGAAAGCTGAAGATAGTAGCTGCATTTGGAATCAGAAAAGACAAACAAAAGAATATCCACCATTCACCATTGAGACTTTAGGAAGTAAACAGAATGATCATTAAATCTTGTCAAGCAAGATCCTTCTGCACATATAAATTTCATCCTTCCAGCCCAGATCAGATGCAGGTGCTGTCACCCTAAAAATAAATCACAAATTCTGCCTTGAATATTTTGAATTCCCTGATTTTGTTTGCTTAGAAACATGGGATGATTTGGGTTGGA
>VWZT01001084.1:9174-22855 GCA_013397055.1 Pachycephala philippinensis
GGGCGGGGGTACCGGGGAGGATCGTGGGGTGCCGAGGGGGGCCGGGGGTACTGGCGGTCCCGGCGCCCTCACAGCCCGTTGTGCCCCTCAGGATGGCGGCGTGGGCGCTGCTGGCGCTGCTGGCTCTGGCTCCGGCGGCGGCAGGTAAAGGGCTGAGGGGGAGGTCAGCCTCCGACCCCGCAGCCCCGCGGGCACCCTCTGCACCGAGGCCCGGGAGCGGGCCTGCGCCCGGACCCCCCCGAGACCAACTTCGGGGCGCTTGGCACCGCCAGAACCCTTGGCATGATAGTAGCCCGGCTCTGCTGCCCATGGAATTCCCTAACCCCCCCCAAGCCCTGATTTGGTGCCCTTTGCACGCCCCGAGCCTCGTATGTGCATTGGCACCTCCCCAGCGCCGCTTTTTCGGGTGCCCCTCTTGGCACCTCCTGTAAACCCTCCCCAGCCCCACTTTGATGCCCTTTGAACCCCCAGACCCTCTTTGGTGACGCTGGCACTACTCTGAGCCCCATTTTGGGGCCCTTGGTGCCCTCCCAGCCCCACTTCGATGCCTTTGGCATCCCCCTTAGCCCAGTTTGGATGCCCTTGTCACCGCCAACCCCTCTCTCACACTCTTTGCACCCCCAAGCTGTGCTTCAATGCCCTCTGCACTCCCGGAGCCCCAGTTTGACACCCTCTGCACCCCCTGAGTCCCACTTTGATGCCCTTCACACCCCCAGCCCCTCCCCAACGCCCTTGGCCCAGCACTGCTGCCGTGGGACGATGCTTTACGTAAGGTGGGAGCCGCATGCGGCTCCTCGGTGGTGTCTCGTGGGCTCTCCTCCCTTCCCTCCTCCCTTCTTCTCCCTTCCCTCCTCCCAGCTGCTTTTTATAGCCTCCACTCTTCCCTGGCGTCTCGGTTTTAATTTTTTTTTTTCTCCTCCGACTTGTTTTTTATATAACTGCCGGAGCCTCGTGGCATGAGGCAGTGGGACCAGCGATGCAGCTGACTCCTGAGGGGCTGAGGACGTCGCTCCTCTGCTTTCCTTCCTTAAATCCAGCCTAGGATGAGCTGCGGAGGAGATGAGGCTCCATGAGCTCTGATTTGGTCACTGGGGATCTCTGCCCAGATCACCCCTCAAACGTTGCTCCTGACCCCCTTTTCAAACATGATTTTGTTTTCACACTGCAAAAATGGGGCTTTTGGGGGTGCCAGGGCTGAGCCTTCTGCTTCCGTCCTCGCTGAGGGTGCCTTTGCCAATGCTGCACACCCAATGTTTCCCATCCCACCCCTTGACAAACTTTTTTCCAAGGGGAAAATACATCAGCACATTTATTAGCAAGGCTGGGCTGGGAGAGACACTCCCATGCTGTTAACAGAGGAATTTTTACCAAAATCTGTATCCAAACCCATGTAATACAAGCTGTAACACACTCCCTGTGCTTTGGGAGGTGAATTCCCTCTTGTGGACTTTAAATTCTGCCTCTTCCTCAGCTCTGTGGGGATTTTAACCACCTTAAGGCTGACCAGGAAGCTGTAAATTAAGAGGGATCTCAAATAATCTGTATTTAAGAGGGGGTCAGAGGCCATGCTGAGGGTATTTTCCTCTCGGAGCTGATGTTTGCACTGTTTGCTGATTCCAGGGGGAAGGCTCAGCTTTGCCTCCTACTATGGAAACCACATGGTGCTGCAGAAGAAGCCGTCAGGGGCTGTGGTGTGGGGCTACGGGGAGCTGGGGGCCGTGGTCACCGTGACTCTCTCAGGGGCCGGTGGCCTCATCGTCATGGAGAAAACAGCACAGGTTAAAGGTCAGTCCCAGACCTTCACTAGAAACTGGGGCCAATGGTTTTGGTGGCCAAAGAACTTGTCTGAGCCCAAATCGGAGCCAACCGCGGGGTGAGACAGGGTTTGTCACCACCTTGGGGTTTGTCACACTGCTGCCCTGGGGCTGCAGAGGTGATGGTGACATCTCCAGCTCGTGCTTCTCCCTCTCCAGGAGACCTGGGGGGGTTCAGCCATTCCCTCCCCACCAGCACCAGGCTTTGCTCACTTTGGTTCCCAGCAGCGCATCCCGTGGGCGCCCAGCGGGAGCCGAGCTGCTGCTGGAGTGGGTGGCACCGCACAGGCTTGAGCCGAGCGATCAGGCTGTGGAGCGGAGACGGGGAATTTAGCTTCTTTCCCTGTCTAAACCATGTCTGAGGAATCTCCAGAGCACTCCCAGCTTCTTTTTTGATCTGTGTGGCCTTGGAGGATCCTGTGGGATCTCTAAGCCCTGAAGGATGTTGCCTGTGCAAGGAGAGCCTTCCTGGGAGCTGGGAGGGCTCAGGGGCACTTCAAATCCCAGCTACTTCCCTGTCTGAAGAGTTTGAGGGGGAGCTCATCACCTTTGCGGGGTGAAAGTGCTGCCCAAGGGCACCTCTATAAGCTGAAGAGCCTGGAGGTGTCTTGTGGGAGAGCAGCGATCGAGGAGATCTGCAGGATCCAGCAAGAAAATCCACGCTAAGCTCCAGCAGAATATCTTTACGCTTCGATTCGGCGCCTCTAAAATTAGCCAGAGACATCTCAGTGTCACACACACCAAGCTGCTCCTGTAATCCCAGTTCCTCCCAGCAGCTTCTACTCTGACACACATTTGTTTCCCAGATTTTCTTTTTTAACCCCTAAATTCCTGCAGGAGGAAGGTCCCTGTGATGGCAGAGAGCTTCTGAAATCCATTTCCCCAACCTGTCTCCATGGTGGGGAAGCTTTTCCCTGTTGACTGTCCTTCCCCACTCGTTGGCTGCAACATCCTGGTGAAGGTCTTGAGGCCTTCTTCAGGGTGGTGGAAGATAAGCACCATCCTCTTCCTCCAGGACCTTCTGGGACATGGACGACTGTCCTGGACCCAGTGGATCAGGGCGGTCCCTATGCACTGACAGCTGAGCAGGGCTTGGAGAACATGACACTGCGGGACATCTACTTTGGAGACGTGTGGCTTTGCAGTGGGCAGAGCAACATGGCAATGACGGTCCTGCAGGTAAGGCCCCACAGCACAGAGCAGGCAGGATCAGGGAGGGATCAGGCAGGGAAGTGCCTTGCGTGCTCCTGCCCCTTTTTAGGTGGCCAATGCCAGCCAGGAGCTCGCCATGGCATCTCACTATCCCTACGTCCGTGTCTTTGCTGCGGCACCTGCCCGCTCCGATGTTGAGCTGGAGGACCTGGAGTGGATCGACTTGCCATGGTCCATTCCAACAGCTGGTGAGTGCAGTGTGCCTCCCAAAGAGAGCTTGGAAACGGCTTTTTCCCCACTCTTTCCCTTTGCAGCCTGCTGTTTCTTGAGCAGAAAACCTGGGCCACGGGAATTTCACCTACTTCTCGGCCGTGTGCTGGCTGTTGGGGCGCTCCCTGTATGAGGCTCTGGGGTCCCCCATCGGGCTGGTGGAGGTGGCCTGGGGGGGGACCCCCATCGAGGCCTGGTCCTCCCGCCGGGTTCTGCAGGCGTGTGGGCTCCCAGAGCACATGGGGAGGTGAGAGAAGGTGCTGTGGAATCACCTCCTGCCCCATACCACGCTGCTTTTGGGGAGTACCCTCATCCCTTCCCACCCCACCTCCTCTCCCAGAGCCTCACTGCCCCCTTGTGCATCATTATGCCCCCTTGGGATAAAATCCCCTCCCATGCCAAGAGCGTAAGGCACATCTGGGTGGGTAAAGGGGGAAGGGAGGCACCCCAGAGCTCCCTTTGGCATGGTGCTTGCTTTAACCTGAAGCCTGCCTTGTGCTCTGCACCCGCCTTAAGCCTAGCTTTGTCTTCCAGCACCTCCCCCCATCAGCATCTCTCTGGCCCACAAACGCCCTCCGTGCTCTGGAACGCCATGATCCACCCGCTGCTCAACATGACCCTGCGGGGCATCGCTTGGTACCAGGGTGAGCCCCCATTTCTCTCCTCCGGGGTGGAGCAGCCCCTGCTGTCCCACTGAACTCTCACCAGCCCCTCTTTTTGGGGAACAGGTGAGGCCAACGCCTTCCTGAACACAGACCAGTACAACTGCACCTTCCCTGCACTCATCGCCGACTGGCGCTGGGCATTCCATGCTGGATCAGCCGGACAGACGGAGCTCCTTCTCCCATTTGGCTTCGTGCAGGTGTGGGGGGGTGAGAGGCAGGACCCCCACCATCCTGTGGGGATACCCAGGGGGGCTTCACCCACCCTTTCCCACACTGGAGGCCACTTCCAAGCTGGCAGCAGGGAGAGGACACTGTAAACACATGGACACATCCTGCCAAGTGCTGAAAATCCCAGGCAGGGACCGCAGTGGCCCGTTTTGGGAACTGAGCCACTCCCCCATTTCCCCTGTGCCTCGCAGCTGTCCACCTTCCGCCGTCGGAGTGCGGACGACAGCTTCGCCCGGCTCCGCTGGCACCAGACAGCTGACCTGGGGGTTGTTCCCAATGCCAGGATGCCCAGCACTTTCATGGCCGTAGCCATGGATCTGGGCGATGAGCACTCTCCCTATGGCAGGTGAGTCCTGGGCTGGGGTGGGGGTGTAGGGATGGAGTTTCTGGGTACCAACCCCATCTTCCTCCTCTTCCTCGGTAGCATCCACCCCCGGGACAAGCAGAATGTGGCGCACCGACTGCTGCTGGGTGCCAGGGCTGTGGCCTACGGGGACAAGGACCTCGTGTTCCAGGGACCGTATCCCACCCGGGCTATCCTGGAGGTGACCAGGGGGCTGCTGAATGTCACCTACAGCCAGGAGCTCATCTGCCGTCAGAGGGATGCACAGGCATTTGAGGTGAGGGGGTGGGAAATCCTCCCCAGAGAGCTGGGAAAGGGAAGGCAGCACTGATGGGGGTTTCTCCCCTCCCCAGGTGTGCTGCTCCAGCCAGGCATCCCCGTGCCAGTGGCTGCTGGCACCAGTGGTGGCCGTGGGGTCCCGCACGGTGACGCTGGCCCTGAGTGGCTGCAGGAGGCTGGTGCTGGGCCTGCGCTATGCCTGGGCCGAGTGGCCCTGTGAGTACCAGGCCTGCCCCCTCTACAACCCCCAGGGGCTGCCTGCACCCCCCTTCCTGCTGGACACCCTCCCTGCAGGGAACGCTGCTGGAGGGAGGGAGCTGCTGCTCCTCCCCAGCTCCCCCTAAATTAGGGAGAAGAGTGAGCTCAGGCCTCTGGCAAAGCACTCATGGCTCCTGGCACTGTCCCTTCCCAGGCCAGGAAGAGGCTTGGTTACTACCTTATTAATTAAACAACTTTTCAGCTCTTTGGACTCCAGCCAAGACTACAGGGTGGGGGGAGGGGGGAAAAGCCAATTTAAATATATGAAAAATTATGTAAGGACAAATTAAATATATGAAAAATGATGTAAGGAGAAGCAGCAAGACACACCAATGGGAGCTGAACCCCTCACTGCTGCTCCCTTGCCCGTGGAGCTGGTCCTGGCCCCCCAGACACCCCATTTCTCTGGGCACAGACTGTTGATCCCCAGGTTAGGGTGCTCACAGGATCCAGGGATCAGCTTCCACCTGCAGGGTGGAGAGGGGGAGAGAGAGGAGCTCTGCCAGAAACCCACAGCCACACACTAAGGCTGGGCTGGGACAGGGAGCTGTGGAGGGATGCAAGGCCTTCCACCACCCTCTCTTAATAAACAGTTAATAAACCACCTCATTTTATTCCTGGAGCCTTTTTTTCCTTCAGAGGAGCATTCCTAATCTTCCATTCCCCACCTCTTGCCATAACAGCAGGGAAATTTGTGTGGAAGAGGCACAGCGTGGCACCCAGTGCCTAGAATAAGAGACCCGAGAGGTTCTGCACAAAACATGGATTGTTTAACCCTTTTTTGCTGGACAAATGTACATAAGAAAGGAAAGGCCAGGTGCAGGAAGCGCAGGTGGGTTCAGCCCCGCTGCTGCAGCACAGCTGTGTCAGAAAAGTGGATCCTGGGATCACAGGATCCCTGCCTGCTGCCTGCTTCTGGGTCAGGCAGATCCAAGTGAGTCCCGTGAGGCTTTTCCCATCGTTTCCACTCCAGGCTTTGGTTCTAGACAAGGGGGGAAGAGCAGGCAGTTAATTAGCTGGGCAATGGCAGACTAGGATCTGGGCTTGTTCCAGCACTGAGTAACTGGCCCAGGAGCCAGCTGTGCTGGCCCTGGGTTGCCATGGCAACCATGGATGCAAAATCCAGCTCCGTCTGTGGATTTTTTTTAACCACAGTTCAGACTCTGTGTTCAGGGCCAGGAAGGAAGCCCAGGCCTCTCGGCTCCTACCTGTGGGGCTGGGCTGTCTCGCACAGCCTGCAAACCACTTGCCATGGGTGCCAGGGGCCCCTGTGAGACCCCAAAGGAGGCATCCAGCTCCCCAAAACCCAAAGCACATGGGAGAGGGAGCAGTGCCGGCCCTGGGAGTGTGGCTCTATCTTGGAACCCATCTCCATCTCCGCACACAGCCCCACTGTGCCCACCAGTGCCATGTGAACAGGAGAAGGGGGCAGGCATGGCATCCTTGGCATCAGCCTCCCAGGATTTAAAACTCCCAACCCCACTCCCAGCAGGATAAGCTGCCAAAAACAGGGGCCCTCCCAGCCCTGCAGTTTGCCCAGAGCTTGGATTTAAGCAGCAATCTCTTGGCTTGCTGTTCCTATAGCAACCCCTGCCCACACCTTGGATCACAGTAGCATCACACTGTGGATGCCAGAACCCCTTTCAGGATTTGTCAGCCCTCACAGTGACCTCCAACTATGCCCCAAACACCTTAAGGTCTTGGCAAAGGATTTTGGATGGTCCAGCCACATTTCCAGGGTGGGATCCAGTGGTGTGGGAGCCAAGAGAAGAGGGAAGAAGTTGTCTTTACCCAAAAAGCCTACCTAGGGCCGCACCATTGGAGAGGGCTGTACTGCCTTCGGCCTCGGGGCTGCAAGCTTGGTGTTTGGGCTTGGTGGTCTCCAGCCCAGCCAGCAGCGTCATGAAATCGATGACAGTATCGATGTCCTCCTTGTTGGCAGTGGCTTCCCTCAGGGCGCTGACGGCATTGAGGCGGCTGAAGGAGGTCAGCTTGGAGATGTTGGCACGGAGGAAGAGAAGGATGACGTTGAGGTCGTTGAGGGGGCAGGTGAGCATCCTGCGACTGAGCAGGTCGAAGGCAGGCAGCATTTCGTAGACAGAGAGCAGCCCCTTGTCCCACTGGCAGAGCTGCAGGGCATTGTAGATGACAACGGGGATGAGGAGGACGTAGACGCTGCCAACTGAGAGGCTGATGAGCTGGAACACGGAGAAGAAGACCAGCTTGCAAGGGATGAGCGAGGGGATGTGTGGCTCCGCCTCGAGCAGCCCCGTTTTGATGGAGCAGCTGAACTCATCCTGGAAGAAGATGTTGAGGTGGAGAAAGACCAGGTAGAGGCAGGTGGCAGCCAGGAAGAGGAGCAGCAGCAGGTTCCGCAGGATGTAGATGAACACCAGGGCATGGGCGTGCTGCTTGCAGCTCAGGTACCGCTCCAGCAATGGGAACTCGAAATACCTCTCCCGGCGGGCCCTGGGGGTGGAGGGACACAGGGGCAGTGAGAGCCACCCCCCAAACTGCACCATGTCACCCAAGTCCATCCTGGATGCAGCCACAAGGCCACACGGAGGGACTCCAAGGGCCACGGTGGCCTGGCCTCACCTCTCGTACTCCTCCCAGAATCGCTCCGGCTCGGCACTGGCCTGCTGGACCTTCTTCATGTGCTGCACCAGGCGCACGGAGCGGTTGTAGGATTTATCCAGCTCATCGATGATGAAGAGGAGGTCGCAGTGCAGGGCGGGCGCGGCGGCGTAACGCCACAGCAGGTACGGCAGGTACATCAGCACCGCCACCACCAGCAGCGAGTAGGGGAACACCTGGGCAAAGGAGATGAATGGTCATTGAGGATGTGGAGTGGCTCTTGCTGTGGACATCCAGATGGGATGCAGGGGCACCCAGATGTGACTTTGACCCTACCTTGAGAGCCCAGAGGGACTTGGTGACGGCACGTCCCTCGGCGTCAAAGCCATGGTGGATGAGGGAGTCCCAGCAAGCCGTGTCGGTGTAGGCGGACTGCTTCCCCGTGAAGTTGGTGGGAGAGAAGCAGCTGATCTGGGAGCCTAGGGTGAGGAGGAGGAGGAGAGCAAACCTCAGCCATGGAGGGTGGAGGAACACTCCACAGCCACGAGCCAATACCTTACAGGAGGGTAATTACATCTCAGGCATTGCTTTGGATTAAAAAAAGCCTTTTTCGTGGTCATTTGGGAACTGCTGTGTTTCTAGCGAGGACTTTTCCATCTCTTCCCAAACACAAACCCTTTGTGTATAGTGGTGTGTACACAGTGCAGGGAATTAGAGACTAACCAGCCAGAAACTGGAGTAAAACCACATTCTCAGGGACAGCAGCTGGATGTTGGCCGAGGCCAGATTTAGCCTGAGGTCACAATGCACTATCAGTGTATCTCTCCGTGCTGCTGGCACCCTCCTCCTCTTCCTCCTCCTTGGAAACAAGCCCGTGGCACCCAAAGGTGCTGGGTGCAAGCAGCTGAGGCTGGGCATTGACTCAGTGCTGCTCCTGGGGTTAGCACGGCTGTTCCCAGGCTCTCCCAGTGAATTATGATCCATTAAAAACAATCAATAAACACCCACGAGGCAGAACAGCTCCTAAAACAGGACTTCAGGCTGTTCCACTTTGGATCACGACACCATCAAGAATACAAGGGGTTTGCCACAACGACCGAACCGCCACTGGTGCTTTCCCCTGACCTGAAGAACACATTGGAAAAGGCACAACTCACCAGTAGAGAACTCCCGGGCGAAAGCCAGCGAGACGAGGCAGAGGGGCAGCCCCACGGTGACAAACTTCAGCAGGCGATCACTCGGCAGCTCCAGCCGCAGGCCCTTGGCTCGGGAACTGCTGGGATCCGGGAGCAGAGCATCAGAGAGCATGTACTCAGCAGCTGTGTGCGAGAGGGACATTTTGAAGTGAGGAAAAGGAGACACTGCTGAGGGCTGCCTGAGGTGTGACCGGCTCGAGGAGCGACTTTGCCGGGCTGAGGAGTCCCTGCCGAGAGCCTGCCCGAGTGCTGTGTCCGGCGGCTGTGAACGATAGCTCAGACAGGGCGTTAAATCACCGCCTAATTACAGGGGAAGCCTTTTCACAAATAGAAATAGAAAAACCCACCCCAGCAGCCGCAGCAGTGAGCTGGGAAGGCAGTTCTCCTCCCTGACAGCATTCCTACAGGGCAGCGTTCCTGCCCGGCCACAGCCGCTCCTGGCTCCCCGTGGTTTTATGTCCCTCTCTCATCAGCCAACAGATTCCTGGCGCTGCGGCCCCAGGGCAGGGGGGTCCCCAGTTATTTTCAGCAGGGAGCCAGGGGACTGGGCCCTCCCCCAACAAGAAGCCCCAGCCAGATACACGGTGGTCCTGTGGGGTACAGAAAGTCCTTTCCAGCACCCAAACCAGCCAGAGGGGCCAGGGAACATCCTGCTGCCCAGCCCCAAGCTCCCAGGACAGGTCAGGAGACACCAAATGAGGCAACTCTGAGGCAGAATATCAGCTGCAATTCCCCAGATCATCAATCCCTCCTCTTGCCTCCCTCTCAGGGCACAGGGGGAAGAATCTGACTCCAAGGAAAGCTCCCAAGGGCAAGGGATCCCAATGAATAGAAATAAGGGATGGGGTAACTGAAGGCGCAGTGGGACAGAGCAGTTTTTCCCAGCACCACAGTGCTGAGAAACCCACACCAACGCTGCTGGCAGCACGGAGCAGGGGCAGTCTCAGAGCTGCTCAGCCCAGCCAAGCCAAGGAACTCCCCGTGCAGTCTCTCAGCAAAAAAAAACCCAGAGCCACTGCCAAATTGCACTTTCGATGGATTTTTCAATGAAAGGACTCTCCAAATCTGAGCGAAACAACTCGGGAGAGATGAGTGACAGCTCCAAAATCTGGGAGGAGCTGCATCCAGGTCTGCTCAAACCTACACAGGGACCGAGTCCCACCTGGCCAGAGCACAGAGACACAACACCTTCCCTCGAGGGAACTGGAGCTTTTATTGCCCAGAGACAAGTTCAAAACACAGATCAGGCAAAGCCCAACTTCCACCCAGCCTTGTTTGTCTAGAGGCTCTTCAGTGTGTCCAGCTGCTTTCCTGGGCCAGAAGCACCCATAGGCCCCCACTCTGAATCCAGCAACATCAGCACCAGCACAGAGACTGCAGGCTTCACCCCACCACCAGCTCCAAGGTGAGCACAGCTGCTGCCACATGCTGGAGATGCGGAGATCACAGCACCGTTCCGGTCCTGCCTCGTCAGTCCCTAGGGATGTCCAGCTCTAGCTTCCTCAGGGTTTTTTGGAAGAAGAGGGGCAGCTTGCAGACAAAGTCTAAGGGCTGGCCCAGGGGCAGGCGGAGCCGGTGGGCGTGCAGGTGCAGGGGTAGGTGCCGAGCTTTGCTCTGCTCCAGCTTCAGCCTCCTCAGGGTGAGCTCAGGAAGCTTCTGCAGCAAGGATGGAAAATGTTCCCTTCAAAACTGCAGCTTTTCAGCTGGGACTTGAAATCCCCAGCCCACAAGGAGCTGGGGGACACAAGGGGCTGTAACCAGCTCCAGCTGCTCCCCAGTGCAAGACCTGCCTTACCTGGGGCGCCAGTTTGCTCCAGTGAGAGTATTTGTGATCCCCCAGGATGGGGCACCCCAAGCCATAGGCCAGGTGAACCCGGATCTGGTGCTTCACCCCTGAGGAGAAAAGGGGAAGCAAAGAAAGGTGACATCCAGCTGTGCCAGGCCTCGGCACCCAGCCCCCTCAGTGCTGGACAAGGCCACGCCAAAATCACTGGCAGCCAGCAAACAGCTTGGCAGCAAAGCATCGCCCCAGCAGGGCTTATTCCCAGAGTTTTGCTCCAAAAAGGATTCCAGTCATGTCTAATGACAAGATCCCCCTTCCAGAGCTGCTGCTGGCTGCACAGAGAGCGGATCCAGCCCCGGGACACCCGGGCAGGCCTCACTCACCGGTGATGGGCTGGAGCTCCAGCAGCGAGCAGGCGGAGGCGCTGGCCAGCCGGCGGTACCGAGTCACCGCGCTCTCGGCATTCCGGTTCTTGCGGATCTTCATCACCTTCCCATCCTCCGGACGCAGGCGGTAGTTGGGAGCCAGCGTCATCTGAAGGGTGGTGACAGGGGAAGTTGGGAGAGGCAGGAGGGGATGCTGGTGTTGCCTGGCCAGAATGGTGGCCGAGGGAACACAGGACTGACCTTGTAGTGGGACTGGTGGCTCTGCACCTCCTTTTCCACGATGGGGATCTCCACAATGCCCTCAACAGGGTCTGGGTCCCCCAGGACAACTGCCCTGGAAAGGGAAAGCAGAGGTCTATGGGGTGTCACTCACACCTCAGCCATTCTCCCACAACCCAGTCCCATAAAATGGTGCTGAAGGGGGGCGATAAGCAACACCTCCTACTTCCACAAAGCCCCCACACCCCAGGGATTGCCCCCTCCTTTTTTTAAACCCCCTTCACAGCCCCTTCTTCACTCAAACCTTTCCTACCAGTAGATCTTCTCCACCTGACGGGTTTTGAAGAGCAGACGGATCTTCTCTGCTGCCTCCTTGTTCCGTGCCAGCACCATCACGCCCGTGGTCTCCTTGTCCAAGCGGTGGCAGAGGTGAAGGGGGTCAGCTCTCATGTTCTCCAGCATCTTGGCCAAAATGGGCAGCACATCAGCGATGCAGTTCTTGATGCCAGGGCCGCCTGTATGACCCAGGGCAGCAAGGAGTCTCAACTATCGTACTCCCCATGCACCCTAAATCACCCCAAAATGCGAGGAGAAGGCCGAGATCTGACAGTGACCAAGCCCCTGGAACCCTCCCTGGGAAGGGAAACCCCAGCACAGGAAGGACAGAGACAGAGGATCCCTGTCAGCACCACGGAGCCATTTCCATTCCCCACTCCCCCTCACCATGCACAGGGAGCCCGTAGGGTTTGTCTATAACCACAATCTCCTCGTTCTGGTATACAGTTCTCTGCTTAAGGATCTTGGCCAGGACATTGGGGTGAACCTGCTGCAGCTGCTGGCTCAGTGCAGCGAGTTCCCGAAGCCATCGCTGCGTCGGGTCCTTGGGGATCTGAGGAGAGAACGAGACACCAGTGGTGGGGGAGAAACAGCTCCTGGCTTTCACACAAACCTGCACTGTGACCTGCAGCAACCTGCTCGCCTCCCATGTGCTCCTGCTCCATGACTGGGGGACCGCTGGAATCCAGAGGGCTCGGGACAAGCTCAGTCACTGGCCTTGGGGAACCTCATGAGGTGTAACAGGGCCAAGGGCAGGTGCTACACCTGGGTCGGGGTAACCCCCAGGATCAATCCAGGCTGGGGATGAAGGGATGGAGAGAAGCACTTGGGGTGCTGGTGGGTGAGAGCTGGACAGGCCCTGGCCCAGAACCCCCTGTGCTGGGCTGATCCCCCAGCGTGGGCAGCAGGGAGGGGGGATTCTGCCCCTCTGCCCCCTCAGGTGAGACCCCACCTGCAGAGCTGCCTCCAGCCCTGGGGCCCAGCACAGGGAGGAGCTGGAGCTGCTGGAGTGAGGCCAGAGGAGGCACCAGAGATGCTCCAAGTGCTGGAGCCCCTCTGCTCTGGAGCCAGGCTGGGAGAGCTGGGGGTGCTCACCTGGAGAAGAGAAGGCTCCAGGGAGAGCTCAGAGCCCCTTGCAGGGCCTAAAGGGGCTCCAGGAGAGCTGGAGAGGGACTGGGGACAAGAGCCTGGAGTGACAGGATAAAGGGGAATGGCTTCACACCAACAGAAGACAGAGTTAGATGGGATATTGGAATGAAATTCTTCCATTTGAGGATGGTGAGGCCCTAGCACAGATTGCCCAGAGAAGCTGTGGCTGCCCCATCCCTGGAAGTATCCAAGGCCAAGCTGGACGGGGCTTGGAACACCCTGGTCTAGGGGAAGGTGTCCCTGCCCACGACAGCGGGTAGAACTGGATGTTTTCCCTCGTCCCATCTCACCCGATCCCTCGCACCAGCGTGTCCCGCTCCCCATGGCCGCCCGCGCTGTGCACGCCGGGAGTTGTAGTCCGCGGGCCCCGGGCCCAGCGGCCCGCACTCCGCTCACCTCTCGCTGTTGCTCCTCGCTCTTCCGCAGCCGCTCCGCCAACTCCTCCGCCCGCAGAGCCGCCGCCGTCCGTCCGCTCCCGCAGACGCCACGCACCGCCCGGGCCAGCCCCGCGCCGCTCCGCCAACAATGCCTCACCGTACCTCCGCCCGCCGCCATCTTCAGCCTCCTTCTCCGCGTCCCTCTGCCGGCCAATGGCGACGCCGCGGGTGCGGCACCGCGCAGGGCCTGTCCAATGGGAAGGCGTCGCCAGATGAGTGACAGCCGCGCTGGCCAATAGCGGCGTGCGGGGGTGTTTAAACGGCGGCGGCAGTTGGTGGGTCACAACGGAGCAGCGGGAGCGGCGCGGCCGGGCCGGGCCAGGCCGGGCCTGAGGTACCGGGGGGCGGGTGGGGGTCGGGTCCCAGCCCAGTATAGCCTCAGCCAGCCCCAGTGCCGCCTCGCTGCGCGCTGAGCCCCCTCCCATTCCCCCCAAGCCAGAACACTACACCGTTACACCGGANAAGGGCGAAACGCCAGCTGTTCCCATGCCGAGGTGCCCCGTCACTCGGGGTCCATACAGATCCTCTTGGGCAGCTGCTCGGGGGCTCCACTGCTGCCCCGCTTGCCCTCGGGGGGCTCCCCGGCCCA
>VWZT01001093.1:6462-25710 GCA_013397055.1 Pachycephala philippinensis
GTGGACCTGCTGCTGCATAATTTTTGGCGGGAAGAGGAGAGCTTTTTCTTTTCTTTCCCCTGCCCCCCCCTTTTATATATTTTTTTTTTTTTTTTTTTTTGAAATAAAGCATGAAATTACCAGCATTTCTTACTGACACAGGTTTGTAGCCTCTCTGACCCTGACTTTTGCCCAGCTGAAGTTTTCTGTTGAGTTCCAAAGGTACTGGGTCTGTCCCTTTGGTTATATCTTCTTTCTAGCCTAGCCAACTTTAGCTTTCTCCAGAGAGGATTTCCTCTCTAATCCTCTCTTCTGAAGAAATTATAATTACACTCTCTTCTGGAGAACATTAAAATATGTGTATGAATCCTTTAATTTATTGAACAGATTAAGTCCAGATTATACTAATGTATGCCTGGGGGTCCCATTCTGATAAAGAAGCAATAAAAGCAAGACAACTATAGAAAAAAATCCAGCAAAAGGTCCTGCTTGTCTGCAAAGTTTAATGTGCTGTAAGCTTGTTGATAAAAGAAAGCTCTTTTGAGAATTCTATTAGATGGGACAGAGAAATACTGTTTTGAAAAGATGGCTTTTTCAACCAGTTTATTTCACTGGGCACAGTTCTCTTCCTTTCTACTCCAATTTCTTGTAGCCAGTGATGAAATTGAGCTGTAACAAAAAAGTCTTTCAGGGTGTAATATTTTTATGGATGACTTCAGATTATAGAGATTGCAGAAGATTGTTTCCTTTGTGTTATCTTGCTTATAAGATAAAGAGGGCCCAGAATTAGTGATCCCTTCGAGGTCGCATAGATCTGTTTCCCAGGAACTTGTCTTCTGCACTCTTGAGGTTGTGCAGGTTTCTCAGGATTGGGTTTTTCATAGAGTAAACAATTAGATATTCTGGGACGGAACCAAAAGGGAGTTTTATCTATCAGAGAATGCCTCTCTTTTTTTTGTGCTTTTGCTGTTTCTTTGTTTTACTTTCTGGACTCACCTTAAACTACAGATGTATTGCAGGGGGGAGGCAGTGTGTGTGTATACTTAGATGTTCACGACAGTGAATGCAGTGGTTTGTTGTATGATAGTTAGGGTTACTGCCTTTAGGCACACTTAGTAAAGTATTTCTCAGAAGCAGTTGGAGAAAATCTCGTTGTCTCCTCAGGATAAGAAAGATTGGTTTTCATTTCAGTTTTGTGAGGAGTTCTGAGGGCAGTGAAGAATGACAAAGTGAAGTGGTATGAAGACACTGAATGAAGTTTGCCATAACCTGCTTTTTGACCAACAAAATCAGGTGTATGTTAAAGTAACTTACTTGTACTGGATTTTTTTTTTAAACCTTTGTCATTGTAGTTCATCCAGACAGGCCAGAAAATATTTCCTGCATTTTTTTCTATAAGGATAACCTTACCTGTACCTGGAATGCAGGAAGAGAAACAAGTATTACAACGAACTATACTCTTTACCGAAAACTGTAAGTACAAGAGGTACTGGGGACTGGGTTGCTGGGGTGTGACAACCAGCTCTCTTCCTCTCTCGTCCTGACTTATGTTTAAAGAAAACTTGAAATCATCATGGAGATTGGAGACTTGGCATTTCTCAGTAAATATTGATTAATTCAGGGATGGTAATTGCTGAAAAAATGTACAGTATGATATCTTTTAGTATGCTGTATAAAGGAAATCAGCATTCTCAATCTAATATTCAGTAGAGAAATATTTATATCGGAGCTGATATTCAGTTGTTCCATTGAAGTAACATTACTAATAAGATTGCAAGTTGAGTGACCATATGCACAAATAGAGAATGGAGGCATTTTATGGGCGAGTTTGCCAGAAACTTTCTATGTGATGAACTATCCTCATTTTGGATGGGTAAAAATGATTGCTTCCTCATCTGCTTTAAAAAATTTCCTGTCAAAATTCATTAAACCACTGCTTAACTGCAGTATTTTTCTTGACTCCAGTAGCATTTAACCTAGGGACCCTTGGAGTCATAAGGTTTCAGTGAAAGAATCCAGAGTTGTCCTTTTGGATTGCTTGGGGATTTCCATTTACAAATAGAAATTATGTGGTCTCATGCTTTTCAGTATAGAAGCACAGATACTTGGTTCTTTCGATTTCTGTTAGATTTTAAATATTGGTTAGGAGCTTGCTTTTTCATAAGTGACTGTGAAAATGGTGAAATCAGTGTTGTTCCAAGGCAGATCTCAGATAGGATTTTGAAGATGATAGCACAGATTTGTCCCAGATGCACTTGTCAATCTGTCCTTCATAGTCCTGCTTCTAGTAGTGCTTTTTTCCTGCCTAACCAAGACTCCAGGTAATATTGTTCCATGAAGAGATTTCTAAAATGCCTAAAGTTATTCTTGAGAATGGGAAGGAATTCAGACTCTGGAGGGTACTTTTCCATATTGTACTAGTGTATACTACCTTTTTTATTTGAACTATAGTGTAGGAAAACCTCTTTAGTTCTATCTCCATTTTAGCTTTGAAGTTTTAGGCTTCCACTCTCTAATGTGGAACTTTCTTACTACTTATGGTGTTTCTGTATTTTATAACTTAGCTGATTTTGTAAATCCAGAAGCTAAAACAGCCACTGAAAGCATGTTTCAATATTATTCCTTCCTGTATAAACATAAACTTTTTATTAACCACAGAGTGAATTGGATTGCAGAACTGTTTCCAGCCAAATCTAAACATTAGTTTTAATCCAGATATCTCCCTAGCTGAGTTTAGCACATGCTGCAAAAGCACTGGTACAAGGGAGCAGGGAAATTAGGAAAGAGTATTCGTTTGCACAAACACGTCGTCTAAAGATGTTCACTGCTAAAGTCTTGCAACCTCAAAGATATATAAATAATAACCTAAACATTTGTTGGAATTATTCTAAGAAAATCATCTAATTTCTAGCTACTTTTATTTTTCTCTTTTTTAGGATGAATTCTACAGAACAAGCCAACTTCTGCGACAAAGCAACACAGTCATGTTCATTTTCATATCCAAATATTCCATATAGTGATAATTTTTGTTTTCAGGTGGAAGCTAAAAATGTTTTGGGTAACTCATCATCAGACTGTGTTCATATACCTTTGAGCAAAATAGGTAATTAAAAAAGAGTTAATGAAGATTTAATTTATGACGTTCTCATGTAAAATTCTTCAAACTGGTTGGTGTTACAGCAGTAATTTTCAGCAGTTTCTTGATCTCTGTGAGGTGGTGAACAATGACAGGGTGTTGTTTTCATGCTATGAAACATCTAACTGAAACAATATTTTTTTAAGCTAATGCCTGATGAACCCATTATAAATTACGAGGTTTTTAGTTATTGACAAGTAAAGGCCATATATTAAAACCTTTTGTCAACCTAATTGGTACTTGGACTGTACTTTAATATTTCTGAGTGCTACCAAATATCAATACAACACCTGGCTGTAAATGAATAGTGATATTATAATTTCTCAAGGGCCACCCATAATTTACCCTGCTATTCTACCTTCTGGTTAGGAATGTTAAAAAAACCCACATGTCCAATGTACAATAATAACTGCACACAGGAGCAGTAATAATATTTTGTCTACCTCTTCTCCCTCTGTCATGTGCTTTTCTTCTGTTCATTTTGGTGGTGTAGTTAATCAATAACCCTTATAAACTGACTACTTTTTGCTGCAGCACTCGTCATCAGTCATATCCTTTGTTCCTGTGTTCAGACCTGCCGTGACTCCTCATTACCCTCCACATTCTCTGTGCCTGACATGTCTTTTCTCATTGCCAGTCCATTCTTTTCCCGTCATCTCCTTTACACTTCTCTCGCCCTCAGATCCTTTTCAGCTGAATTCTTTCCTCATGTGCAGTTCAGTCTTGCCTTTGGCACCCCAGCTCTGCTTCATTTGTTTTCCTTGCTGTTGTCTCTGGGTAATATTTTTCAGTGCTGATACAAATGAAAGACATCTGCACATGTATTTGAGAGCAGGTTTGTGAGCAGAATCACAGAATCATAGAAAGGCTTGGGTGGGCAGGGACACCTTCCCCTAGACCAGGTTGTTCAAAGTCCCATATAATTAAATCAGTTATGTGTGCAATTACTCTTACAGATAACTTCCCATATGTAGAATTATGTCTATAAAATAAGCCATCACATGAATACTCTGATAGGATGTGTGTTATTGGGATAAGGATTTATCTTCTTGGAACACACGTAGACAGAGAAATTCTGAACTTTTATAGAAGCATTTTTATCTCTTAATGTTTTTGTTTCTTTGTTCCAGAGAAACTTCCCCCTCCCGAAATACTTTCAGTTAAAAAAATCCCTGGTATAAAGCAGTTACTTACAGTAACCTGGAAAATGCCTGAGAAGATTTTGCATTCAAATAATGTAATTTGCCAGGTTCAATACAGAAACTTGTATTCAAACTTTACAGTAAGTTACATCATTTTTCTGCTGAATGCCTGTTTCTTTGTGACTAACTTATTAATATTATAAGAATTTAAGTAGAAAAAAGGCAACAAGTTGTTTGAAATAGTGATTATAACCTTGTTTTTTTTTAGTGGAATGTTATCAGGGGTGCATGATCTTAAGAACACTGTTTGGTTTTCTACGGTTAATTGTCCTCTTTCTTTTGGTCAATATCTGTTTTGGTACATACCATGCTTCTCAATATTATTCTGTGAAAGGATGAGGGATGACCGTAGACCAAGGGATTACACAGGCAATCAGTCACAGTATTTTATTTTTCCGTTGCATTCTAGTGTTGAAAACAGCACTCACTCAGAACCACAAATGTAATACCACAGTATTTGAATCTGATTAAGATGGAATAATATTACATTTATTTTGAAGGGGATGAAAACACAAATTTTGCAAGATGGAAAATAAGGGAAGTTATTTTTCTTAGTTTGTCTTTCTGACACTTAAATGGAATGGTTGTCAAAAAACCTCAGTATTTGCATATTTCAGATGATCTATTCCTATGGTCCTCAGTATGGAAGGGATTGTGTTTATAGTTTTACTGTTTCTTCTTCCAGATTAAAGAATTGGCCAAGTTTCTTGGATTGTTTTTCTAAATTTATTGAACTAAGATGTCTACCTTGATCTTACTATTTTTATACACTACACGTGTAATTTTGGAAGAGAAAAATTCATCAAGGTAGTCTTCAGAGCTTTAAAAAAACACATTCTCAAGCATCATTATTGTAGATATGACATACTAGTTCTTGGATTCAGGATATAATATTCAGGGTGATTGGATGGGCAGGATGGCTCAGGTCCAATTGGGGTATTAGAAATGGAACTAATAATTGTTTAAAAGATCTGTTTGAGATGTTTATCCCTTTGGAGTCAAGACACTGGTGTCCTTGTGACACTTATATGCCATGAGGTCCTTTCCAAATGTTGAAAACATTCATATTTTTGGAGGGCTACAGCTTTATTGTGTATTGTGTCTAGTTTTCATCACTTGCATTAGAAATCACCTGTCTGGTTTTTTGCTATCAAATACAGTCCATGTCCACTTGCTTCCTCAGATCACACCTGCGTTTTCCCACAGACATTCCGGAAAAAACCAGTAGCTATCCATGATTAGTAAAGACATAGGAGCTGTTTCTCTGTCAGCACATATTTTCAAAAAACACCCCCCAAAACCAACCCCCAGAAAAACCTAACTCAAAAATGTTTGAGCAAATGACAATCTTCTTGGCCTTTAAAGTCATCTGACCAAACCAGTATTAATAGTTTGGTGTGAACTGTTTTTACTGAGTGAAAAACATGTGATCTGTTTTTGTACTTGCATATGCTAAGTTTCTAATTATAATGCAGTATGGATAACAGCCCTTTGGCAAATAACTAAAACCTAGTATGAGGTGTCCCCAATTCTATGTCAGGTTCTGCCAGAGGTTGATAATAGTTTTGGAGCCCTTTTTATTGTAGGCTCATTGCAGAGTCTGTCACCTACAGTGGTTTGGAGAGCCCTGAATTCATTCTCATAGAAGCAGGTGTTTTTTGACAGTGAGTTTCTTGAGATCAGAACAGACTAAAATCCTCAGTTACATTAGGCAGTGCACTTCCCATTATGGTGTTCATATGAGTGCATGTCTGCATTTTGTATTGTTATAGACTGATTCACTTTTCATTGGAAGTTTCAACTGGTAGAAGCCAAGAATTTCTTCACTGTGTTTTAGCCATGATGTTGTGAGTGTTGAAGTGAGTGGGGTTCCTTTTAAGACAAAGAAATTACTCACATTGTCATTACTTTTCTGAAAAGACACCACATCATTTATTTCTCATACTCCTGTCTTCCTTCACCATTTATAGGCTTCATCGTATGTTTTACCTCTCGGTACCAGGATTTTTTGTCTTTCCGTTTGCCTTTTCATTTTAATCCTATGCTGATAATCTTTGGGAAAGCCCACAGCCACACTGTTGGATGGCTAAGAGCTAGAAGGCCTTGGAACTCAGAAAAGATAAACAAGACAGGAAACAAGTACCCAGCTGACTCACAAACTGTGGGGGAATCACTGCTTCCCCCAGGATGCTGTTGTGGGACATTATTGTAGTAATGGCTTTAACAATAACCAGTTGCTTCCCACCAGTGGGAACTGCAT
Organism: Pachycephala philippinensis; assembly: GCA_013397055.1. Classification (NCBI taxonomy): domain Eukaryota; kingdom Metazoa; phylum Chordata; class Aves; order Passeriformes; genus Pachycephala; species Pachycephala philippinensis. Next base: position 13,040 of record VWZT01001093.1, read on the forward strand.
TCCTCTGGCAGCTCCTGTGCACAGCTGCTCTAGAATCACATGTGAGCTGCACACTGTTCAATCCACAGGTGAATCAGTACAGACCTAGTTTGGGATCAAGTTTTTCAAACCCTGGAGTTTTACAGGAAGAACAAAGGTGATAGACAGAAAAATAAAGTATAAAACAAGCAATCTCGGGTTTCAGAGGAGTGAGATGGGATACACAGAAACTGTGTCTTTTGTGGTTTTTTAAGAAAATAAGTCATATATCTGCATGCAATTTTATATCAAATAATTTTTGTTCATCTACCTGTTTTTAGGAATTTGTTAATGTCTCACTGAATTCTGAAATGAAAATAGGATCATGTAATCTTACAGGTCTGTGGGACTCCACAGACTATTCCGTTGCCATTCAGTGTATCAAAAATCAGTCAACAATTTGGAGTGGATGGAGTGGAGAGAAAAATGGAAGCACAAAAGAAAAAGGTAAGCTACCTACCTGTAAAAGTTTTCTTCTGTTATACTTTGAGGCATCAGGATTTAGTAGGGAAAAACTGTGTTTCAGCATATTATCAGTGTATTGAATCCTGTTGCTTAAACAGAACATATGTATTTTGTTTAAATATAAACTGAAAGATGAGCAAGTAGTGGAGATTTGAAAAGTGATTCAAACAACATAGGGCTAAGGAAGAAAACATGAATAGACAGACAGTGAAGAGAGGGAAAATCAAGAGTGTAGATGGAGATTTAACAATGCAAAGTAAGATAGTAGCAGAAAAGTAGTGCAGCATGTATGTTGAATCAAATAAATTGTAAGTAGAGAAATTATAATGTCAGTTATAAAACAAGACTAGAAAATCTCTTCTAGGAGACTCTCGGACTTAACAAATAAAAGCGAGCAGTGGGAAACTTATGAAAATAACTAAGCTAGGGATTAGGAAAAAAAAGTCATAGCACTACAGAAGAGAATACTTACTTTTAGTGAGTTTCTCTTAGACTCTGTGTTTGAAACCTTTTGATTGTTTTCACCATATTAGACTATCTTTTTAATACAGCAACAAATTGCAAGTTATTTGTTTTTGTGTTTAAATAGGTCCTCCAGGTAAAGTGGATTTGTGGAGAGTAATTGAGCCTTCACACTCATCTGGAAATAGATCTGTACATCTTATGTGGAAGGTATATACACTTTTTGTGAATTAATAATCATATTGGTAGCTGATATTGTTTTTAAGTATTTTTAGTGTTGTGGGATACATAACTGCCAGAGGCATTTGCTGTTATCAGAAAAATCCCTCACTAAACTAAATTAGAATTGAAAAGGCTTTTATTTACTGAATGGTAGATGAATGGAGTTCTGTAATCTGAGTGGAAAGGGAGCATTTAATTGTGTTCAGATCACTGGAAAATCTCACGGAAAGTCCTTAAACTGCATTTAAATAATCCACCTTACCAAAGCTGTGTTTAAATTCACTTTAATCTTCTAGTAAAGCCTCCAAAGGCTTTCTGCATTTCAAATCTCTTGACTTTTGAAATGCATCAAGGAAATTGTCGTGGCTGTCTGTCCTGAAGATGGGCCTGAAGAAAATACCTTGCTTTTCTAAGTACAGTACAACAGTTTTGTAATTTGATCTTTAATACAGCATATATTTTGGCTTGTGCAAATAACACTGTGAAACACTTACTACTGTGTATTTTTTTAACAGCCATTAAAAAGCTTTCTGCCTTCTGGGAGCATTCTAGGCTACAAAATACAGTATTTTCCAGAAAATAAGACTTCACGTCAAAGGACAAACAACTCTACTGAAGAGAAAATCACTTTAGTTTTAAATGAAGAGGCACATATAATATCTGTCACTGCCCATAACTCTGCTGGAGAGTCTCCTGAAGCCATTTTGAGGATTCCATCCACTGATGAAAAAAGTAAGATTTCCCAATGTCATATTTTTCTCATTAATGAGAAAGTGGTTTTCATGACATCTGTTTAAGTTCTGATATAGTGGAAGCAAAATTGTGCTAAGGACTTCTGTCATATGTATCCATGTATATCTTGTCATATTTTGCCATCATGTATTATGTTTCTGTTATAGACAATTATTGTTGGGAGTTTTGTTTTGAGGTACAATTATTAAGATATGAGTACTTTGTGATGTCTTATTGCATTTCTATTGTATTACTTTCTGAGGGTTTTTTTGGTTGGTTTAGTTCTTTTTCTAACTTTGCACCTCCCAAATAAATTTATGGAATGCTACCCAATTCTTTTGCATCCCTTTGTTAGCTCATAAGATTAGCTACCACAGGGTGCTGTTGCAGAGTATTTAACAACATCATTCAAAGATACGATAAATAGAGGCCTCTAAGTTGTGTTAGTGGAAGCAGAGAGAGAAGCCTTGTGTTTAATCTCATTTCATATGCATTCCCAGAGTACCCATCCCACCCACTGCCAGGGTTAGGAAGCTCGTCTGCTCTAGCACAAGAGTTGCCCTTTGGCTCTTATGTTTAATTCTGATACTGCTTTGAGCCTTGTATTGCAACATCCTGCTGCCTGCCATGACCTGACAGAGAGGCTGTATTTGACACACTTGAATGACCTCTACATCAGTTGTTCATGATATAAATGCAAGTGTTCCTCTGGAACTGCTCAATCGAATTCCATTTCTAATCAGAAAACTGGATATGTAGATTTGATGTAATTTTGTACTTGAGGTTGCTGACTGCCTCCCTATCCACTTTATTGTATCCCACCATAAAGGTTTTTCTGATTTTTCCGTGCTGTGATGTGCATTCACCCCACCAGATACCTTTCTTTTTTTTCTCTGCTTTACCAGGTTGGGTTTTCACTCAGACTTGAATTACCTCTGTTCTGCAGGCTGGTGGTTCACCTTTGCTTCAATATCATTCGTGACCTTGCTGACTTGCTTTACTGTTCTCCTATTGTCTTTGTCATCTCAATCAAAATTGCTTATGAGCTACCTGCAAAATTGGTAGTAACTTGGTTTATAAAATTTTACACACTGTGAAATTTGGATTCTAAAAGAGAGACTGGTTCTTGAATTCTGTGTGTGTTTTTCAAGTTTTTATGAAGACAGAATTGCTGATACTTTCTGTTAAATTTTTAGCCTTTCAGACGATTGGAACAGTGACGACCTCTACAACAAATGAAGAAGTGGTTGTGCAGTGGATAACCTCTGAACCAGAACCAACCAAATATGTGGTTGAGTGGTATGAGGAATTGGAGGTGGACCCTTTTGGTAGATCATGGCAATATGTATCGAATTCTACAAAGTGGAAAAATAACAAAAGTATGTTTATCAGTTACAATAGTAACAACGTACAGATGGACATGTATTTATAGGTAGATTGGAAAGAACAAACAAGGATGAACTCATGCAGCTTTCCTCAGACCATTCTAAACATAACAGTGTTATTACATGCTTTATTGAAATCTCTCCAGGTAATATAATAGCATTTTTCAGCCTTCCGAATTTTCATGCAACATGCAAGGTAGTGTTTGCTCCCATATAAGATTAGGCTACAGATTTTGTGTTAAAGCAGTTCTGTGGCTTGATCTTATGCCAGTAGGGAGGCCTGTGACTAATGTTACTGATGTGACTCTTTTAGCAGAGAAATGTAGAACTAAAAAAGAAAGAATTTGAATATGGGAAAAGGTCACGCTCCTTCATGTGTTTTAGAGAGAGAACATTGTAGTCCTCCATGGGCTGCAGGGGGATGGCCTGCTTCACCCTGATCTTCACTACAGATGGCAAAGGGATCTTTACATCCCCTGTTGCAGTATGGGTTCCCACACACAGAAGACAGTCCTCATTGAACTTCTCTGGCATGGCTGCAGTTATTCACATGGCTCCAGCATGCCTCCCCTGTGAGGTCACATTCTCCTTCAGGCATCCACATGCTCCAGTGTGGGGTCCTCCACAGGCTGCAGGTGGATGCTCCATTATGTATTCATTCTCACATCACAGTCCTTTCAACTCGAGTTCACACTGGAGTTCCAGCTTGTCCAGTCCTTCAGCACAGAAACAGCAGCACTGCCCTGGCCACTGGCCTGCCTGGGCACATCCCCGTGGCTGTTACCAAAATGTTCTCAGGCACAAATCAGTTAAGCAGTGCAGCACTACAGCAAGCAGCAAAAGCAAAAAGCAGCCACTAAAGCACTAGACTCTAATATCCCATCAGGCAAGCGAGCCCCATAGCAAGCACAGGAACCTGCTTATCACTAGCTGAACAGCACTAACAACTATGAGTTCAGTCTAGTACACACCAATCAAATCTGCCATCATCTCAGTGGTTTGACTCCTGCCTGGCTCCCCAAAAAGGATGGTTGTGGTTTAACCCCTGCCAGCAGCCGAGCCCAGGCAGCTGCTCACTCACTGCCCCGCCAGTGAGATCAGGGAGAGAATCAGAAGGGTAAAAGCAGGAGAACTCATGGGTTGAGATAAAGACAGTTTAATAGGGAAAACAAAAGCCCCACACACAAGCAAAGCAAACAAGGAATGAATTCACTGCTTCCCATGGGCAGGCAGGTGTTCAGCCATCTCCAGGAGAGCAGGGTCCCATCACATGTAATGGTGACTTGGGAAGACCAACACCATCACTCCAAAGGTCCCCCCCTTCTTCCTTCTTCTTCCACCATTTTATATACTGAGCATGATGTCACATGGTCTGGAATATCCCTGTGGTCAGTTGGGGTCACCTGTCCTGGCTGTGTCTCCTCCCAGCCTCCCAGGCACCCCCAGCTCCTCACCAGCATGGCAGTACGAGAAGCAGAAGAGGCCTTGGCTCTGTGTGTGCCCTGCTCAGCAATAACAAAAATAACTGTATTATCCACCCTGTGTTCAGCACAAATCCAAAACATAGCCCCATACCAGCCACTGGGAAGGAAATTAACTCTACCCTCGCTAAAACCAGCTGGGGTATTGCATATAGAATGGCCATCATAACTCCTGCTGCATTGCAATAGGTGTAAGGGACTGAAAGAGCAGCAGAAAGCTGATATAATTCAGGGATCTGTTGATAGCTATTATTCTTGCTGAGAAAGCTGCAGAACTTGAGAGGTATGACCTAGGAAGCCAGTTTCATTCCAAAGGATGTGAAGCTACAGGTATGTTCTCTCAGAGTTGATGGGAGCTGTTGTAAATAGTGGGTACACCCTGTTGATTACTTGGCTCCTGGGTTGTTCAGAGTTCAAAATGTCATTTCCAGAAGCTTGAACTACATCTTGAAATGTAAAATTCTACTGGAGAGATCTCACTTGGGACAATTGTACCCTTGAGTCAGGCTGGTTAAAAGTAGATCTGCAGTTTGCGTAACTGGAACATCAGCATAGAAATAATGTAATATTCTGAGTTGTAAGTGGCCCAGAAGGATCACTGAAGTCCAACTCCTGGCCCTGCACAGGACACCTCAACAATCACACCATGTGTCCGAGAGCATTGCTCAAACACTTCTTGAACTCTCTCAGGCTTGGTGCTGTGACCACTTCCCTGGGGAGCTTGTTCCAGTGCCCAACCACCCCCTGGGGAAGAACCTTTTCCTGATATCCAACCTAAACCTCCCCTGATACAGCTACTTGCCATTCCCTCAGGTCCTAAGTGTTAAGAGCTGGGACCCCACTGCTTTTTAACCTGTTTGATGCATGAGACAAGGCTGTCTCCTGCAGAGCAGTAAACATAAAGATATGTGAAATCAGAAATACTACCTTGAAGTGTAATTTCATACCGGTTATTTGAAAATAGAGACTTCCTCCAAAACCACAGACTGTTTCGAGATGAGTAACTTGATTCATATAGAGAAGTTGTATGAATCTGGAGTATAATTACCCATTCAAAGTATTTCTAGTGAAAAATGAGTCAGAAACCATGTGCTCTTACAAATACTACTATTAACAAAATGTGTTACAGGCAGTAATGAGCATTCAAGTCAATAATTGCATATTGTGCTTGCTAAAGAGTTGAAGAAAGTAGTCAGTAACAGTATATTTAGAATTCCCTTGTGATTTAGTCTATTTTCATTGTATTAATATGACATCGAGATTGTATGTAAATATTTTTTTCTTTCCTTCACAGAAAACTTTAAACCATTTATATGCTATAACATCTCAGTGTATCCTCTTTATGGGAGTAATGTAGCAGCTCCATCTCATGCACAAATCTATGCTCAAGAAAAAAGTAGGTATTTTAAAGTAATCATGTTGTCAAAGGTGTGTTGTACACATCTCAGGATGTATTATCTTTGAGTGATTTGGTACTATTGTTATTTGAAAGAGAGATGAAGATGGTGGAAAACCCCCCAGGTTTGATTTCTGTTCTGTTCAGCCACAAAATTAGTCTATAAGAAAGTATTCATCTTGTGATACAGGTGCATTGCTGCTTGCACCCACTAATTTTTTGTGAAGTTTACATATTGTACACAAAGCACTTGGAAAGAGTATAGCTCCAAACATGAAAGAGTTTTTTGAACTAGCTATCTCTTCAATGTTACAGCTCATTTAGATACATAATTATACTTGATTTTAATGCTTGACTACATTTGTCAGTCTTAATATATAAGGAAATTCTACTCATAAAATAAAAAGGGTGGTTTGGAAAGCGTACTTTCTGTTATATTTTAGAATGTAATAAAATATTTGCAGTCCTGCACATAAAGAAGACATGATGTTTATAATTGGATAGAAACTGTGGATGAAGTAGTGTTTTTCGGGGGAAGGGGTAAAGTTTCTTTATTTGTAGAAGTTCAATGATTTATACAGCCAGCTATAAGAATGTAGCTTACCAGTAATTTTAAGATTCCATGTGAAAATGTTGATTTGTGTGTGTGTGCATAAATAGGTCTGTGCAAATATGCACGCATACATAATACAATGCACCACTAAAGAGTGTTAATTACTGGGGGGAGGCAATGGAGTATTTTATGTTTGAGTAATAATTACTAGCACAGTTAGAATTGTGTTTTGAGTGCTTTCCTGTTTATAGGTAGCTGTGACAATGCTCAAGGTTGTTAGAGAATAAGGAAGTCTTTTTTTAAACTGAAACACAGAGGACTCTTGAAAGTGATGGGCAATGTGTGTGAGGTGGTATTGTGTCAGCAGAAAGGGTTTGCTTAGTGTGACAGGCAAGGCTGAGGATGCTGGGAGTGCTGGAGATACCACTTGAATCCCAGCTCAGCCAGAGACCTCCTGCATCAGCAGTGGCCTCGCACCTGAATCCCCCCGTGAGTGCACAAAGGATACTTATCCTCCTGATCTCTCTCTGATGTTGTAACTATAGAGCCTTTTAATGATCTCAAGGTATTTGAATACAGTAACACCTAGAACTATGCAAATGCCAGAATAGATGAGGGGAAGTTTAATCAGAAGAATTGCCACACTAAAGAGGGTGAGAAAAGTTACGGACTATGTCAGAGAGCTGAGGTTACATATTTTCTCATGCATATGTTTCCCCTAATGTTACTGGTACGTGTGAAATAACAGAGGCGGATAACATTGTGGTACATTGATTATTTTACTACTTTTGCTATTTTTTAATGCTTCTCTGTAGAGCCATCAAAAGGACCTGTGGCTGATACAGGCACTGTGGGGAAAAATGAAGTTACAATAAAGTGGAATGAGATTCCAAAGGATAAAAGAAATGGATTTATCACTAACTATACAATATTTTATACATCTGAAGATGGAAAAGAATTGAGTAAGTATATGTTAAGCAACAGTGCTTTCAGCAGGGTCATGAAATTTTCAATCTCTCTTCCATCTTGACACGCCTTTGAAGTCAATGGAAAAAGTAATGACAGGAGTAGAGGAGCGAAAGTATATTGGAGACTCATATTTTCTGTGTAAATTCATAGATTTTGAGGGTTCAGTGAATTTATAAGTTTCATGCACATCCTTGGAAGGATTTGCCTTCAGCTTCTGGAAAAGTATGGTGGAAATTTTCTGTTAAAATATTTTTACTGTCGATTTTATATTAAAACAAAATAGGAAAAAACAGTAAAGTAAGCTGCCAAGAAATAGTTTCTTTGGACATAGTTTCTAGATCAGTTTCTTCAGATGTGTTTGATTTTCTGTGCTTGCCATTGCTTTTCTGGCCTGGAGGCTGATAGCATAAATTTGAGCATATTCCTAATCTCTACCTCAGGAATAATGTCCAAACAGTCTGGCATTGTAATGTTATCTGTTCAAAACTTCGTTAGTTTAAATCTCAGCAGAAGCTTTCATGAAAAGTGTTTGGGTGACCTAAACTTTTCTTCCTATATAATTTATGAAGAATTTAGTGCTTCAGAATTGGTTTTTTCCCTCCCTTTTTTTAGCTGTTGTTGTTATCAGGCATCTAATACTATCTCTTTTGCAAAGTTTGCAAACTTACAAATCATGTGATGCTTGTTTCTTATGGATATCCATTCAGACCCAGGGCAAGAGTATTCCTGGTAATTTTTACATGTGAAAGAGAAAGCTAATTATTTCTGTCTGCTTTAGTGCTCTGCATGCAATTTTTCCCATCATGTTGGTTTCTGAGTAATTGAATGCTGACTGCTTTGTGCAGGGTCATCCGCGAGACGTGGATTCTCATGTTACAGACCTGTATTTCTCCATATTGCTTGTAATGTAAAGCAGGCTGTGTCCTTTTTAGGACTTCAGATTATTTTCTTTAGAAAATTAGTTGTAAGTAACTAATACTTAAAATTAGTTGTAAATAACTTTACGCAAGGGAGTTAAATTTAAATGGCAAAACATGCTATACTTATGGTTTTTGAGGCTTCTCTGATGTCATGTGCTCTTGATAAGAGTAGAACTTGGGGTGTGTGTCAAGGTGACTTCACTGATGGCCTTTTAATGCTAGGACTTCACTTTCCCACCCTTGACTTAAGAGAAACTCAGTTTATTTTAACTTGGGGCATATTGCAGCGTAACTATTTCCTGGGTGTTTCTTGACAGAACTGACTGATGAAATGAGTTGACTTTGACTTTATGCACCAGAAAATGTTTTAGTGACTGTAATTTCTAACATGAAAATGCATTTGGTACTGTTAGTAGACGTAGAATGATAGGATATGTGCCCTGCTCAAAAAAAATTTAAAGGTGAAGCGCATTACACTAATTTCAATACTGGACAATGTATTGGAAACACTGAGTTCTATTCATAAAAGCGTTTTGAAGCTTGGAAAAAAAGTTCCTGTTGATTTTGGCTTTGACTTTATTAGGGTGGTGTCCCAGTGCTGATAGATGGCATTCTTTTGGATGATCTGTGTTTAACTACATGTAGTAGAAATATAGTTGAATTTCACAAGCTACAGAAACTATTTGAAGTTTTTAATTTCTGAGCCAACTATTTTGAGGAAATAAAGTTCTCAAAGCACTGTTTTCAGTGATAAACTGCGTAAGTTAATAATTCACCTATCTTTAATATTAGCAAAAATATTTGTATTTAGTTTTAAAAGCAAATACGTAATGGTTCAGGTTTTTGCCTCAAAATTTAAGTAGTACTGATAGTTTAGTAATTTAGTTTTTCTCTTTAAAAGGACGAGTAAGATTGCTTTGTATTTCAAGTTACCTTTAAAATAGTTTGTGATCTATTATTATAGAAGTTGCTAAATAAGTGTACAGTTCCCTGATATAACATTACTTTTGTGTGTTTACTGACATAAATCTTCTCCTAAAAAGATGAAACAGTGAACTCTGACATTCTGCAATATAGACTGAAGTCCTTGCAGCCTAATACACAATATACTGTTAATATCATGGCAAGCAACAGAGCTGGTGGAACCATTGGAGAGTCAAAAACCTTCAAGACTTTGAAACTGGGTAAGTAATAATCCAGACTAGTTATTACTATTTTAAAAGCTGGTTTTGGGAGTAGGAAATACTGTTGCTTAGGCATTTGTTAACTTCTATTTGTTTTTTAAGTAGTGTTGAACAAAACAAGGAAGAATTGGCAACAGTAGTTGGATTTAACTTAATTTCACTGATCATCTCACAGACTAAAAAAACAGCTCAGAATTAGAAAATCTTTATTTCCTTGTCAGTAAAGCTGTGGAGTACTCTGTTTGTTTGTGGAGGCAGCAGTGTGTATGCCAGCAGCTATGGGATGGGATGCCTAACAGTTTGTTAAAAAGTAGACTTTTTCATCTGAGAGATTTACAATAACCACAGGTTGTGTTGCACCTATTCTGCTACATAAGCTTAACTGATAAATGAGTGCAGAGGTTGTGGCCAGTGAGTGTGTAGGGAAATACCTTTTCCTATCTCTTACTATTTGTTTTGCCAGATTTGACAGGGAGGTTGGTATAATGGCAGCAGATCAGAAGTTCAGACATTTCCTCATTTCAACTTCTGGAAGAATGTTCTCAGTACATTCGTAAACGACTCTGGTACTCTGGTACATGGAAGCTAGCTCAGAAATTTGTGCAGTGTTTCAGTCAGAGTAACTGGGTTTTTTTTGTGATTTAAAATCTATCTCCTGCACTTAATTTGCTATTTATCTTTTTGTAACTGGTAGAAGTGGCACTGACCAGCAGATTTAGGTGAGTGTAAAATAACAGGTGACCCAGAGGTAGTAGAGTCCTCATCCTAGGCTGCTTTCAGAGGCTGGCGTGGTATGACCTTACAGCCTGATCTAATTTAAAAGTTGCATGAAGCCATCTACAGATACCCCCTCCAATCTAAATTACTGTGTGATTCTACTAAATAAAGGAAATGTAAAATGCAATAAATCTGTCCCTGAAACATCCTGGAAAGACTCATCGTGACCTGGTTTTCTGGCTCAGTAACTGTTGCTTGTTGGATGCAAAACACTCATGTTTTGACTCATCATACAATGGATATCCTACAGTATTCTGAGTAATTTTGGCTAGTTTTGACAGAGCTCTTTAGAATTGTGCTAATTGAGTTGGATGTTAAAAATCAGCTCTCTTAAGGGAATACCTGAAGAAATTACAAACACCTGTGGACTGATTGGCGTTCTGGTTTTTATTTGTTTGTTTTTGTCTAAAGATAAAGAAGATGTCTTTTTTATTGCTATACCTGTTGGGATAAGCATGTTGTGTCTGATAGGCCTTTGGATAACGTGCATTTTGAAAAAACATGCGTGAGTACATTTCTACTTTATCTAAAACTGAATGCAATCACTTAAAATTAACTTGTAATATGGGAATTTTTATTTATTTTATAAATGCTTTTGTTGTCAATGTCAAAACCAACATCAAAATAGAAACCAAGCAATTGGAGTAACAGATAAAGAAGTGTACAGATTATACTTTTAACTGCAGTTTATGTACCATAGTCCAAAAATAAATATTAATTTTAGAAAGTTTAGTAAATTAAAATAAATAAGAGAAACAGATTTACGTATCACCTACATAATTTTATGTAAAATGCTACATACATGCCATTTGCAGTTCCATGGTCATTTAAGTAAGGGGAGCAAACTTCAAGCCAGTTTCTGAAAAATTAATAATGCTGAGAAATAAAGCTTTCTAGACACCTTTAATATACTAGGATGGTTCTAGGACATATTTCACATAGCCCCTATTGCTTATCTTACCCATAATAATATGACTCTTGTTAGTTTGTGATGTGGCCCCTGAGCTGCAAAGGAGTAATGAAAAAACCTAGAAATTACATTGTGTGAAAACATTTGGATGCTTGATCCTTGAGTATGGATCCATATCTGTACATGATTCATAATCCTTTCATCTGCTGTCACAGATGCCCCCGGACAGATTTTAAATTGCTTGGGGATCCAGTAACATCCCAAAGATGACTGTGAGGTTTTTTTAAGGTTATAAAATATGCTTTTTTTTTTCATAAGAGAAGTGACTGGGTTGTTTGGCTGATGAGAGGGTTAAAAAGCTGAACTATTTTGGGGCATTCTAAGCTATTGGAACCAATATTGTTGTCAAGTGAAGCATCAGGTAATAAGTACAGCTGAAGCAATAATTTCCACCCCTTTTACATCTTCATCTGTGTTGAGTATTCTGAACTTTTACAATAGTAAAAACTATTTTTTGTTTCTGAAGAATACTCTGAGATGAAGTGGAATGTTTATATTCCTGTGTAGATCAGATTGCCCTGTGAAAAGTCAAGCTAAGGACTGGTTTTCATTCCCTTACATCTCTACCCAGTGTCAGTGAGTGAGCATCATTTATCTGCTGTTAATTTAGGAACTCAGCCTAGGTCTAATGTGGTGTAGTGCTAGGGATGCTTTCCTTCAACAAAGGGCAACTGAAGTGGCTTTTCACTGAAGAAACACCCTGAAACACGATCACAACAGAATTTGTATACAAAAGAATATATATATATTATTTTGGCATGCTCTTATTTCATATACTATTTAATTGAGTAATATTCTATAATAATACGTAATCTATAATATAAAAAATGGCTTTTGTGAATTAGTAGTTTTTCTGCAATGTCTCTCTAACTCAAGAGATCTTGTTGAGATCTTTTGTAATGAAAATCCATGCATGGGAAAACAATTTTATTGAAAAACATTGTGTTGATATAGGAAAGACTTCCTTTGTGAAAGTTTGATACTTTAGCAGTGTCTGGAATTTCTGGTGATTTGTTAATTTTATTTTTAATAATCTATTTCTTTCATGTTTTGGCTAAAATTCCTTTCTCAATTATAGGCTTAAAAAGGTTTGCTGGCCTGATATACCAAATCCTGAAGAGAGTCTTGCAGTGGAAT
>VWZT01001097.1:6997-36680 GCA_013397055.1 Pachycephala philippinensis
TTTTTTTGGTATGTGTGTGTTTAGCTTTCTACTCCCGAAATGGCTTGTGAAGTTACCAATGCTCTGTGAACACCAATGTGAAAGCTGAATACCTGCAAGCAAAGTATCTTCTGTCTGCTCTGAGACACAGGATAAGCACAAAAGCTGAAGATAACAGAGGGAAACTGAGGAGAGCAGGAGGCCACCAAAACCTTTATGCGGTAGATTTGTGCCTTGCACTGCAATCTGTTTCTATAGCACAGTGCAGCTCCAGACGTCTCTGTGCAATACGGCCACTCCTTTGTGTGCGGACACATTGGTGGGAGCTCTCTGCTGCCGGCCTCTGCCCTGAGATAGAAATGCAATTGCTAAACAATCTAGCTGCACTAATCCCAGGAATCACAGCACACAGCTCACCAGTATTCATAGCTCATATTCCTGACTTGTTCCAGGATAATCTGCTTGTCCTGTCATGGGGTTGAGGAAGGTGCTGGTTTAGATCCACTTTGTGATCCACTACTCTTAAAATAGAAAGCGCTGTGCCAGCTGCTTGTGGTATTTTCAACTGCTACAACACTGGTTTTGGAAGGTTTAGAGCAGAAGGAAAGTAACAGTTGTATTCCACAGGAAAGCAACAGCAAGTGAAAGAACCTGAGCAGATTTAAAGAAGTGTGAAGTTCTAAAGGTGATGTTGCTTTAGAACAGCAAATACCTCCTACTTAAGCATTTTTGTTGAGGCAGCATCCACACACTTCATACAGTGTAATCATAAGAGCCACATGCAGAAATCTGCAGGAGGAAGTACTCTAGAGTTTGAGTGGCACCGTGGTGAAAGGGTCAGCAATAGGTGAGTGTTTAAATTACTGAGGAAGCTCTCTCCTGGAGCATCAACTTCTTCTATGCCAGGCCCTACACCAATATTGGACAAAATAAATGTAAATTCCAAACAGATGTGGAAGCTTGAAGTAAAAGACATCTGATGGTTATATGCAGAAAGGGAAGCACAAAGAAACAATATTTTTTATGTCATAAGTAGTGATAGCAGGATTATATAATACTCCATCTATGGTTGAAATTTCAAGGACTTAATGATATTGAGTGTGAAGTTGCTCTGGGGAAGCAAACAGACTACATGCATTTCTCATGCTATTGAATTATAGGGTCCATTCTAAGTCTATGTGTCACCAGGACTGGGGAGGAACAGGCTGCTGAGTATTGTCAGCTCCTCTCTGTGGGAGAAAGTAAGCCAGCAAGAGTTTCTGAAGCTGGCACTGTGAGATAATGCTAGGACCCAACTTAGCCCCAAACCACAGACAGAATTGTGGGTCTTCTGGGGAGCTACTGTCATCTTTGTAGAACAATGTTCTTGCTCTGCTCAGATCTCGGAGGGATATGGTGAGTGTCTTGTGGTTCCTAGCCCTCTGGTTTAAGGGTCAGGAAGGGTGTCTATGCTTGGGTTAGTCCATGAAAGGCCTTGAAAGACAAGGAAGGGAAGCCAGAGATGTGGTACTGAAAGAAAGATAACCAGTCAAAATGAAAGAGAAGGATAAAATGCTAGCAATAATATAGTGGTTAAATATGTGCAGGTCAATCTGGACAAGGCCAGGGAGGAAAGTTTCTTAGGGGCTGACATGAGACACAGCAGTCTTTTTAGAGGAGTTTTAGCTAGGTATGTAGATAGAAGAGGCTAAGATGTAGAAATGTTATGCAATAGCGATGCTCAGAATTCAGATGTAATCTGCCAGTAAAGACATGGAAGGGTGTAGTCAATGATAATTCCTAGGTTATTGACTTGAGAGACTAAGTGGAGTTATCTCAGGAAAGGAGAGTGGGAGCCATGTAGTGGATTTATGAGAAGGTTAAAAGTGCCATCAATTTACCAGCAAATGCTTTAAGATTGGAAAAAAATTATGAATAATATGGGGAAGTAAATATCAATTAAAAGAACTCAACAAATTATTAGTATGTCTGGGTGTCTTCTGCTGAATGGGCCACACAGCAAGCTTGTTTTTACAGATTGGGTAAATGGGCCTTAGCTCGTTCTGTATCTCTGCTAGTATTTGTCCCTCATATTCACATGGTAGCATCAAGACTATGCCAGGGAACTCATGGTTTCTGAGAGTTTCCTACCATGGTTTGTAACTCAAAACTTACCTGTTGAACCCGTGGACATCATCGAAACACCAAGGCTTACTCACTGATGACACAATCATGTGTCATGCCCTTCTTTCACTTCCCCTCAACATCCTTCTCCTCTCTTTTTCTACACTGTGTCATTTTCTGATCAATTAGGACAATCCTTTGTGTATCATTACTCATCCATTGCTTCACTATCAACTTCTGTCCTCTGTCCCAGACAGTGAATATGCTACTAATTACTACCTTATAACTTGAAATGTATAATAATTTGCTCTTATTGTTAGCAGTGACAGAGAAGAAATGAAGAATTCCCCTCAAATTCATGTAAATTCCTTTTTACACCATTGCAAGTGATAGGTTTTGTGTAAAAAAATAATTTTTGTGCTTACTCATGCTTGTGAGTCATTATGCAAGAATAAAAAATAAAACTTCATTTGATCAGTCCACATAAAAAGAAAGTATTTCTTCAGCAAATTTGTGTTATCTACTGTTTCTGACCTTAATGCCACCTCATCTGCTTTCTTGTCAATTCTGTTCACCCAGGAGGTTTTCTGGAGGAACCATAAATCCTGTATGAGAATACACGAATAACAGGTTGATGGTACCAGTTTTTCTGTTTTGACCTCACTGAATGTCATCTTGTAGCAATACCAAACCTCCTGTGTGGGCAGGGAAGGGGAATGGTGAGAGACAAGTTATTTCTTTCTTGTGTAGTTCGCTGGCATTATTAATCCTTTGAGCATCTAGTGAATGTTTAGATGTTCTTTGAAGACTATGTGGTTGCACTGGGTTTGGTTAATTTTGACTCATGAAAAGAGATCAAGGGATCATGATTAACTCTGTTGTGGTTGCCCAGAGCTGCACGTTTTCTTTGTGGTAACATGCAGTAATGAAATGCCTTGAGAGATACCGTGAGATTTGCCCTGTGGCTTACCTCATGGTGGATGTCTCACCTTGTAGCAGTNATGATACAAGACCGGCAAACAGTGACAACAACGTCTACAGTTTTAGAACTAACAATTGAAAGGAGATACATTATATTCAGAAATTTTTTTATCTTCTGGATTATATTGACTTAAAAATGTGTATGACCTTTTTAACCCTTTTAATGGGTTAAAACCTCTTAAATTTCACAACTTCGTGTGATCTGATCTTCACAGATATATGATTTGTATTTTGGCTATCATTTTCTTCACCTGTCACAATCACCACTCACAATGTAAGGATATAAAAAGATCTTGCCTCTGTTGCTTTTCCTATGTCATTTGAATCTCCTTCAGGTTAGCAGAGTGAACCGTTAGGTTGTTATTACTACCATGGGTACTCAGGCCTTCCCAATCCTTTGGGAGTAAAATGTGAGTGGATCCTTTGAACGGCCCTGTGATGGCGTAATAGCTCCATCAGTATGTGGTGTTTCCATCACCAGTCAAAGACCTTTTTGAGAGATCTTTCTGTCAGTTCCTCAAAACCTCCTGAAAATGTGGACTGTAGAATTCCATTATTTTGACACTGATCTCATCATTTTACATATAGAAGCATATGCTACTACTTCTCTCTGTTTGGATTCTTCCTCCTTCTTTAGTGTTCTGTCACTGTATCACTGAATTTCTAGTGAGTTCCTTGTCCACTTGGCCCCATGCCCTTTTCAAACTTGTTATAGGACACTTTTGCATCCTTTTGTTCATGTAAACCGACTTAAGTTTTGAGTATGAAGGAATTTAGCTCACCCAAGTGATTTGAGGCTGTTCTCTGCTTACTCATGTTTTCACTTGCCACACTCTAATTTTTGTCATCCAAAAAAATAATATTTCTTTTCAAATTAAAATTCTCTCTGAAAATGTGGGATAGCATGCAGTCATGGAAAACTGGTGAAAGCAGTTTGGTGCAATCTTTTTTGAAATAATAAAAATGTTTTCCCAGCATCTGCAGAAAGCAGTCAGCAGACATCTTGTAACAGAGCATGTATGCCTAACCATTGTAACAGCTTCTCACTAAGTCGAATGTTTACAAAGTGTTTCATTATAATTTTCTAGATGATGGACCTTATGGACCTTCATTACCTTCTAGGGGGTTATATTAGTGAACTGATTCATATGTGTATTCTTTTTTATTTGAGGTTTCAGTAATTCCAGCGTCATTGATCTCTTTTGCACAGGTCTTTCCCATTGTTCCTACCAGTTACAGGGTGGTTTTACGTTTCAGTTACCTGGAGTTGCTGCTTTAGCATGTGAGCAACTAGGAACTTCCTTTGTATCATTTGCCACATAGATTCATTTTCTCTCTTAAATACGGATTTTTAGCTTGCATAGTACTTGATTCCTTTTGCCCATTCTTCATATCGCTGCTCTTTTCAGTGCTTACCGAAGGAATCAGGTGCTACCAGCAGTTTGGACCAGAAGGACTTTCAAGAAGCACACTGAAACAAGGCAGCTGTGTTTGAAATTTATTGAAGACTTTTGGAACATTATAAAGCACAGTGAAGTCAGGTTCTGCCTGGAATTATAATCTCAAGCACAAACAAAAAATGCCCGCAGTCAAACCTTATCAACAATAACCTAATTGTATTGTATGAGATTGGAGGTGCTACACTCAAAGAAGCACTTTATTTTTTTCTTTGTAGTATACACATACACACAGATGCAATGAGAAGACAAGCAGAGTTTTCCAGCGGTCATATTGTGCTTTGACACATAATCAACTTGGTAAGAGGGAATAGAAGTGATATTATAGAGATGATCAGCTTTCTTCAAGAGAAAATACAAACCTATACAGAGAGCATCCTGATTGTGCATCTCAAATAAGACATTAATTTGAACTTGAATAACCACAGCTCTGTCCCCACAAATCGCCACTGCAAGCACTTAAAAATCACAGTCTAAAACGGGAAGCATTGGATCAGTTTATTTCCTAGAGTAGAGTTGAAGGAAGTTTAATGGCTCACCAGCAAGTCTTCTGAGAAATTAGGATGGTAAGGTCTGCCAGAAATGATCGAATTTTTTATCTGCAGTTAAACTTCCCAGCCCAAATGTCATGTCTCATCTTTATCAGTGTGTGCATGTGTGAGTAGAGGATGCTACAGGCTGTGACTGTTTCTCAATTGAAAACATTAAGTCAGGGATTTTGCATGACATTTGTGTACACTGCAGACTCATCACAAGATGTCCAGTCTCAGCAGGGTTCCTGTGCATTTGACCAAGATGTCTGGCCGTTGTATCCAGGTCTTTATTTCAGCACAATAGGGACAGTGCAGCCTTTCTATCCTTTTTAAATAAGAAAAACGCAATGCAGTGCAATCACACAAGAATAAAAATCAGACCGGAATGAATCTGTTGCTCTCTGCAATAAGATTTCCCCAGTAACTCTCATACTCTGCACTTTCACAGAGGATCTTTGACTACCTAGTTCAGCATCCACATAAATTTAGAATTTCAGCTTTGTGGGAAAAGGCATTTGTACTCATGTAATTGCAGTTTCATATATAGGTCAGCAGTAGGCAGAAGCTTCCACAGTTTTTCATTACAGGCTCCAGTCACAGGCAGATGGGAAAGCCAGAAGTAGAAGGCCCATGTGCAGAAGTGAAAGGCACATCTGCTGTCATCTATCTTGAGCACGAGAAATGGTTGGAGCTTCTCTCTACATACTCAGATAATTGCTGCGTCAGGGGATAGCTGGGGTGGAACAGGCTGCTCAAGTCCTCAAAGTTGCATGTGGCATAGACCCACTTTTGTCCTGTGTTGACTTGGTCCCATCTTTATGCTTGGAAAATGGCTTTGAAAATGTTGGTTTTTGTAAAGACTATTTCTCTTCATTATAGCACCTGCATCTCTCTTTTTGGAGCACTTAGTGCATGTAATCATTAAAACTTGTGTGTCAGATCTGAGGTTGCAGTGAGGCAGAGTCTTCTCACAGCCCTGTTCTGACCACAGCTTTATAATTACTGATCTTGCTTTTCTTTCTAAGCATGCTGTGCAGTCACAAAGATGCAGGGTTTCTTGCCATAAACAGTTGTGAGATCACACCATTGCCATCTCGTCTGAGACTGAACTAAGAATGGAGGATTTTTCAGCATGAGTCAATGCCTCTATTTGAGAAATACAGCTTGCCTTTTGAAGTGCCCCTTATTGTAACCACAGGCTGTCTTTAAATCAGCAAATCTCAAGACCATAAACCTTAGCTGACATGCCTGTGATCTGCTTTTGTTTAATTAGTCACAAAATCCTTCTGGTAGCCTCTCATCCCACTTGCCATTGGTAGAAGAGATTTATGATGTTATGAACCACTTAAAATCTGTTAAAAAAAGTAGGCCTGAGATTTTTATAGAAAAAGGAAAGTGTTTTGGGCCTTTGACACGGCACTAGTCAGGACTGTATTTCCTGTTTTTACACTAGTATTCATAAGCCAGTTATAAGTGGGCACTCTTGAAGGGCAGCATGTGGGCACTCAAGTTCCTTACTCAGGACTAGTAAGTAGGACTTTAACGAGTGAAGTGGAAACATACTGCCACCAAGAATTTTGTTTTCTTCCCTTTATCTTCTTTCTTTTTATCTGAAAGAAACAGAGAAAGGATAAAGGAATTTTTTCATTTATTGCAGAAGGCAAAATGTGGGCTAATTTCTAAATTATATTGCCAGCATTTGTTTTTTAAAATGCTTTTTGTAAAAAATGGATTTGAAGGTTTTTTTTAATTTTAGAGTATTAGGCAGACATTATTCCTATATAACATGTGAGACCTAGCCATTCAACTTCCACATCCTGGTGTAAAAATACACGTAAGGCTTTCCTGTGTATTTTCCACTTTTTTCTAGAAACATGAGTTTCTTTTGTATCTTCATTCTAAAAGCACTACTTTCACAGTTTTTTGGGGCTTTGGTCATACAGCTTTCTTTGGTAGTCAGCATTACTGAAACTTTCCATTTCCCTAGGTTTTAATATATACATATAAAATATATTAAAATAATGCAACTTAGTATGCAGCATAAATCTCTCTGTGGCGTAATTATGGTATTTATTTATCAAATAATTATATATTTTTTAATCTATCTATTGACCCATTTTGAATGCTCACTACTATGCACAATTCCTTTCTAGTATTTAAATAAGCAAATATAGTCTAATTTACGTCATCCTTTTGCTGGTATTTTGATTTCCTTATCACTGCCTTTGTTTTCTTATAGACAGAGGGAGTAATCAGGGTTATATGTAAGGGCTGACAGGTTTTGGGTTTGCTTCAATTCTGATTAGGAGATACAGCTTGTCTTTCTTACATGAGCCCAAGCAAGTTGCTTTCCCCTCTTATTTTAATCTCTGTAGATAAGACATTTTTTGTAACATACTTCTTACCCACAAAATCTCAATATTTAGGTCTGTGGGGCCTGTTTCTTGGAAAATAACATTATTGCTATATTGCAAAAGCATTGATGGTAGGTTTTATAGCAACACCTGACATTTCGTTTCCAGGTGATGAATGTCTCTGGAGGCTCTGTTTTGTCAGCATTGCTTCACTGGCCATGTGTATTAGGAACATGAATACTCATGTTCTTCTCAGCATGAGAAATATTTATTTTGTCCTGATAAATAGCCTCCAGCTTATAATTATTAGAAATTTACAAGTTAATTTTCTATTTGTACCTGAGAACCTCTGCTACATTTGATCAACCAGGATTAAGAAATGTTCTAAATGTCAAACTTTAGCCATTTGGTTTTTTGCTGAAGTCACTGGAAAAGAGATCAAAGTACTTAGTACAGGTTGCAAAGAAAGTTATTGATTGATCTGCAGTCTTCACACTTTACCTTTTCCTGGGCCTCTTCTATGACCAACAGTCAAGTTCTCTCTATCATGTAGTAAGACAGGTTTCTTTGGAAAGGAATGTCATCATTAAGCTCTGAACGTTTAAGTCTTTTGCAGTACTAGAATAAAGAATAATGGCTTTTATACCAGAGGTTAATTTGTTTTGGCGACATAGCAGAAATGCACATTCCAGCAGCTTAACTGTATCACAAGGGTAAACTCGTTGATGGAGCTGCTTTGCTGTAGCCTTGCCAATTCACTCGTGATATAATGAGCACCATTCATCTTGATATGAGTACGATTGGAGCTGCTCAGACTGTGTCATAGTTCTGTTTTTTCTCAAGATGTTAGGTGAAGGAGGTGGCCTTCCTTACTTATCAATATAATTGGAAAAAAAATTGTGGCACACATTTAAATGGCTACAAACTTTCTGTGGAACTGCAAAATCATTCTGATCTTCCAAAGAGAGAACAGGGAGAAACCTAATCCAAATTAATTAGTTTATTTAGTTTCAAAGGTTTATGAAAAATCTATTGCAACACTCAGGGCATCTAAATAATTTTGTGAAAATAAAGTTTGTACACATATTCTGCCAAAAGGGTTTTCACAGTCACTCTGATAGTGCTCTTGTATCTCTCAGTTTCCACTGATTTCAAGGAACCAGCACACTCTTCAAGAGTAACACACAAGGCCCAAGCAGAGGACAAAGAACTCAGGGGCAGCAGCATAGATCCTAATACTTCGTAATCCTATCTTCTGCTTTTTTTTGTAAGACAGTCTTTTGGAAAAGTCCAAATTAAAGGAAAATAAATATGAGAAAATTGTTCAAGGAAAAAAGCCAGACTGTGGCTTAATTGAAATTGGAGTTGACAGCAAGTGAGATTTATGCTTTGCATTCTAGTAAGTAAGCATAGAGAGGAGAGGAGGCCTGAAAAAGGTACAAGGACTGGAAACAGGAGGGCACTCAGTGGTAGGTAAGAGGAGAGAAAATAGCTCCAAAGAAGGAGCCATTCAAATTTGAAGAGATTAAGAACACTTGTGATTCCAAAAATAAAAATAGAAATCTAGATGCTGTCTGACCCAAAAGCCAGATCTTGTTGCTTGCATCTGAAGGCAGCAGGAAAAGCAGTATTCAAATGTGTGTCAATAAGTGTTGAAAAGGGAGATTTAAGACATAATCTCGTCTTCCCTCATAACATTTCTTTACAAGAACATTTTCTTTATAGAGTAGATTCATGTTTACCTCCCAAGCACATCCCCTTTCACCTGAATACTTTCCTTCTAATACAGCCTTATTTTTTCTAATATTTTTTGCCTTTTGCTACTAAAGTGAAGCACAAACACTACTTTTAAAAAGGAGTAAAAAACACCTAAACTACCTGTGTTTTTCCTTTTTCTTTTTTGAATGCTGAAACCATTTATTTGCATTTGTTCTTGAGATTGTCATCTGACCAGATATAGGTACTTGCTAAGTGTTGCTGCTGTCAACATTCAGAAACAGAGACAATGGCTTGGCTAAAATCCAGTTGTCATTAGAAAACTCTTTCTAAAAAGAGCTCTGTGGGATTTTAATTCCATCTGTCCTTCATCATGACTTCAAACACACCAGTATTTCTAAAAGCCAACTAAGTTCCTTTTAGGTCAGTCATCATCTCTAGGGACAAAAGTAAAAAAGAGAAGCTTTAGCTGACGGCTTTATCAATGATACATGAGGGAAAACAGAATTCAGTGTTGTTTTTTATAGCTGTATTAGTTATGCATTGCTGGCAATTAAATATCATAGCGAACATAGCTATGGGTGAGTTCTTCTCCCTTGAAAAGCTTTCCCATACTAGTGAACTGCAAACTGTGCACAGTGAAAAGAAGGGAGCTGGTGGAAGAAATGCATGAGACAGGACGGGACAGGACAGGGTGAGACAGGATGGGATGGGGTGGGATGGAATGGGATGGGTTGGGATGGTCAGAATCCTAGCAGGATCTTAACAGAGTTAAAACACTGCATCATACCAGGAACAGATCTCTCTACAGGTAGTTAGGAAGTGATGATGGGGAAAGATGGTAAAACTTCTAGCGGTTTCCCTGGGAAAGGGGGAAAAAGCATCCTTTGAGAAAGGACTGTATTAGGGGTGTGTAGCTTCTCCAGGACCTGGGAGCAGTGTGCTTGTACCATACATACACAGCCAAGAGCTGCGGGAGAACAAGGGGGATCTCCAAATGTGTTTTTGCGTAAGGTTGGTGGGGGCCCTGACACTGGCTCTGAGTTATTAGCTACTCAGTAAATAGGACATCCGTCACTTTCAGAGGCCTTACTTGAATGGCAATAAACCAGCCACACTTCAGATAATCAGAAGCTCAGCCCGTGTGCAGTGAAGTAATGCTGCTTAAAATAGCCAATCCTACTGATATTCTCTAAAGATGGTATATTTTGAATTGAAGAATATTGAATAGGACGTAATATGCAAAGCAGAACAAGGGAATATGATCCAAAGGATACAACAGCTTAGTTCTTGTACCAAAGCTAGGCTGCAAGTTATAGTGAGTAGCTTTTTACTTTTGCAGTTAGTACGATGCCTCATCATTTAGCTTTGGCATCTGGAAGCAAAAGATTTCTTGTCCACAAACACAAGAATTCTCTTTAATTGTGTCAAATTTATTTAGTGTTGAAGAAAATGGTCCATTTCTTGGTCTTTTGTTCAAAGCTGTGGCTGCACTACTTGAGGATTGAGGTAATGTCAACAGTCTGAAAGTTGTGAATGAGAGAAAATGTGATACAGCCTTTCGGGCACAGACAGCTAGTGGTTTATGCTTTAGACTGGGCTTTCACAAGGGGATAATATTTCAATTTAAGCTTTCAGTGTAAAATTACGCTATTGTTCTGTCTCAGGATTGATTGAGCATTTGCGGATAAGCATTATACAGTAGCCTTCAAAAAAGAAACAAACCCAAAACCCAATCTGATAAATGTGGGGGAACTTAACTAGATTTTCCCAAGAAGACCAGAGAAAGAAGGAAAGGAATGGTTATAGCTATGGGACCCACTGAAATCCCTCAGCTGTTATTGGGCTAATCATGATTGACTTTGAAGGGATTAATTCAGTGCAAGAATATAATTTTTTTCCCCATCTGGTTAGGGACGGTGGAGTTCAGGCATTAAACACAGGATCAAAAGTTTTCTTTAAATCCTTGGGTGATGTTTTGATATTTGAGGACCTTTGAAGATCCTTGTCTTTCTACTGCCTCCAAGTTTATATAATCCATACCCATTGATGCCCATCTAAAATACAGAAGCCTTCCCATATAAAAGGGAGGTATTTATGCCATCAGCGAGGATGTTACAGTATCACATAATTTTGCCCCTTTTGCTTCAGCAGGCTATTTTATGGATTGAGCTACTACCTGACACACACATGGGATTTTTGTAAGCTTTCAATAATTCCACAGTTCTGTTAAGCGCATTGAAGAAATATCCATGTGAATTATTTCTGAGCTCTGACTTTTACTGAACAGAACTGCAGAGTGCTGTACCAGCCTGGCTATATCAACCACTGAAGATAAAAAAAAAAGTTATGGGTCTATATTTAATGTTGTTCTGTGTTGTTGTCTGCCTTTGCTTTTGGGATGATGTCTCAGAAATGCTTTCTGTCTTCTCACATAATGTTTCTAGAGATGGAGTCCATACTTGTGATATTCTGCCTGGTAGAAAACCACATATATTCAAAATCATGATGACACCAAGCTGTGTGGTGTGGTCACTACACTGGAGGGAAGGGATTCCATCCAAAGGGACCTGGAGAGTCTCAAGAGGTGGGTCTGTACAAAGTTCAACACAGACAAGTGCCAGGTCCTGCACCTGGGTCGGCACAATCCCAAACAGAAGTAGAGTCTGGGTAGAAAATGGATTGAGATTAGCCCTGGGGAGAAAGATCACAGGGTGTTTGTGGACAAAACCTCAATATGACTTGGCCACGTGCACTTGCAGCCCAGAAAGCCACTTGTATCCTGGGCTGCATCCAGAGCAGTGTGGCCAGCAGGATGAGGCAGGTGATTCTCTCTCTCTACTCTGCTCTGGTGGGACCCACCTGGAGCACTGCATCCAGCTCTGGGATCCACAGCATAAAGAAGGCCATGGACTTGCTGAGCGAGTCCAGAAGAGGCCATAAAGATGAACAGGGGGCTGGAGCACCTCTGCTATGAGAAAACTCTGAGACCATTGGGGTCATTCATCCTGGAGAAGTGAAGGCTCACGGGAAACCTTACAGCACCTTCCAGTACCAAACTATCCCTACCAGAGGGGTCACAAGAGAGCTGGAGAGGGACTTTTTGCAGGGGAGTGTACTAACAGGACAAGGAGCAATAGTTTTAAACTGAAGGAGGGTAGGTTTACATTAGGTATTAGGGAGAAATTCTGTAATGTGAGCATGGTGAGGAACTGAAACAGGTTTCCAAGAGAAGCTGTGGACTTCACAACCCTTGGGGTGCTCAAGACCAGGCTGGGTCTCTGAATAGTCTAGCCTAGTGGAAGGTTCTCTTTCCATGCCAGAAATCTTGGAACAAGATGATCTTTAATGTTCCTTCCAACCCAGGCCATTCTATGATTCTCTATTTCTATGATTCTATGATCTGAGTTGGTTGAACACCAACAGCTTGCCATGCGGCTTACCTTTCAAAAATCCTAAAATTTCAGCTTATGATTTTCATTGCTGGGCTAAACACCAATTCTGTGTCTCTATTTTCCAGTCTTTTAAGAATCCATTTTTCACTGCCATGACTAATAATAATGCTACTCCTGACACCGCCTGAATTTGTCTGTAAATGTTTGATGAGAGAAGGAGGGCTTTTAATTTGCCAAACGGTAGTTTCATAATGCAAAGTTTGGAGATAAATACCACTTCCATCTTTCAAACATCTGAAGTATAATTAGACAAATCTTAAGTACTTTTGAGCACTCCGTTCCAGGATGACAGCCTGATCCCATGTTAGAGCACAACTAATGCAAGCCTCTACATACTGCATTTGAAAAGTGGAAGAGGTTGGCAGAAACATCAAATGATGATACTTATCTCTTGGACAACTTTTTGGCTGTAAATAACCAGAAGTTCTCCAAGTATTGTTGCAGCATACTGAACTACAGATGATAAGCACAGGTACCCCCTCCTTTTTCTTAGTACTCTGGCATTAACATAACATTAATATTAACATTAACAAACATTTCCCAGGAAATTGGTCACATTGAGGAATCAAAGCATCCTTGTTGTATGCAAGATGGCTTTATTTAAAGGACTTTCTTCTTTTTAGAAAAGGTTGAAGATCATAATGCCTCACTCCGGGCAGATACAGAGAAGAGAGACTGTTTTGTCTTCTCTTGAATTTCGCTTTACATCCTAGCAGAGGATAGGAGGGAAAACACAGACCAGCTAATACTAGGAATGCTGGCCTGCATACAGATTCAGGGAAGAGGTATAATTAGAACCATGTCCTCCTACATTGCATGTAGGCACCCGCATAGCTTTTATCCCTACAGGCTCCTCTGCATGCCAGAAAATGCTTAGGAGCAGTTGAAGGCTTCTGACAACTCCTGCAGAGAGATAGTGTTTCATGGTTACTCCAAGGCCTGTCAGCTACTAACACAAGTTTCACTTCCTTGTCCTCATGGTCTCCCATAAACCATATTTCTTGCTTTTTTCTACACAAGAGGTAAAGATAAAAGGGTTGATTCTCAGACACTCAAAGATCCTTTTCTTATAGACTGTGAGAAGTAAGACAGCATCAAGCTACACGGTGAAAATAAAAGTTAACCCTGAAATATTTCCATGTGTTAATATTATTGTTATTAGTTCATTATCTGTTATTATTTTAGAAGGAAGTATGTGCATTAGATTCCAAGAGTTTCCAGCACTAGTTTCAATTCCACTTGATTCCTGATCTATTTCTGACTCCTGCTTTTTTTCCCAAATGGAATGTCCTTCAGCATCGCTGCCTTGTCCCCACTTGAACATTAAATTTAGCACTTCTGGCCGTAACCAAGAGAAACAGAGCATGCTTAAAACACCAGCAACTCCCAGCAAATCCTGTCTTGCCCTTAAACATCTCCAGAAAGCTTCAAAAGTTTCAGAGAATGAAATAGTTCTTCAAAATTGCTTCAATTTGATTAGCATATTCCTCCCTCCAAAGGGAAGGATGAAGCTTCAGGCATCCCAAACATACAGAATTGTTCTCAAGCAAGATTGTCAGAGCTGTCACATAGAAAAGCTAGGACAAGCTTTGCCTGCAAGACATCTAGAGCTTTGCAATACATTTTCTTTGTTCCAGGAAAATTCAGACACATAAGTTATTGCTCTTTTAGGAGAAATTCAGACCCACTCATAAAACCATGAATATTTTCTGCTGTGCAGAAACCTCACAAAATACAGTTAGTATGTTTAATGTGGTGTAGCCACCCTATAGGAACATCTTAATTTGCTTTTAGGATAACTAGAATTTTATACAAGTCTGTTCTGCATCTGGACTAACAGAAAACTGAGTCAGAGGGTTCAAGTAACATAACCTTTAGAAAAAGAAAAATTATTTTCTGAAAACCTTAAAGTAATAATTTGCTTAGAAATTCCAAGACAAAGCAAGTGAAAGTAGTGAGTAAGTAAGTGTTCTAAGAGAGAACAGATCTTCTGGGAAGGTCTCCTGGGAAAGAACTGTTCCAGCCACTGAAAGCAAACACTGTTTTAATGTTTAATAACATGTTTTCTTTCCTTTGGTCTGGCATCCCTCTAGAAAATATTCCAATGCAACTGAGTGGTAACGGAAAGAACTTGACTGTCTTCGAGCAGTTTTGTTAGGCTTTGTATAGCAGATGTGTACTGGACCATGGAAATGCACAAGTAAGATCTCACCTGTGCAACAGATATGAAAATACTTTCTACCCCACCTACTCTTACAGTAGTCTCAAAGTCATCCACCACTGCAGTCAGAAATAGCTTTCCCATTTTCTGGATATAGAGACAGCCTAAAATACACTAATCAGAAGGTGGTGTTTGAAACGTAAAGCCCCTACGTGTCTCCGTTCTGGTTCTACCTTGTACATGTAATTTCTACCAGTTTGTTCCTTTAGAGCAGCCAAAAGGCTAAACTCAGCATCCTCCACAAAATGCAGCACTACCTGTGTTTCATCCTCATAAATCTGTGTGTTTCTCTTACCCCTCTTCAACCCTTTGGAACTCGCTGCATGCATAGCTAGAACTACCTAGCACTCCTAGCAGTGGTCAGCTCTGATCTCTAGCCATAATAAAAATGTCAGTGTGCTAGTATGGAAAACAACAAGGATTTCAGGAAAAGCTGTGGAACTTGTCAGACCACAACAGGGAGGTTCAACTCTTCTCCTGGAGAGCTGGAAAGATGCCAGGGAGAAATTACTAAAATACCCAGGCCCTTTGATCAGGCTTTCCACCTGAGTGCTGCTGAGCAATTTTGCACAAACAGTTTATGAGGTCAGGCACCTGTCAAGCCTGCAAAGGGCTTCAGCTATAATTCTGAATGTAATTAGATGTCTATACAAAGGACCACCGGATTCCCAGTAGGAGGTGCGTGTGGCTTGGCTGTGCTATGTGCTGCTCAGATGGATTTGGAAGAAGATTAAGAAGTTTATGATGACATCCAACAGATGATTAAAACAAACAAACTAGCAGGCTGAGGGTGAGGAATCAGCAACACAGGAGCACAGTTTTAACCTAATGATTTGTTGCCTCCACTGGGCAGCCTGCCTAACCTTGGTATATCTGAGTTGCATCATTTCAGGGAATAATGTCCTTGAGTGATTAGTACTGCAGTAAAGTTACAGGTCAAAAGGTCTGAAATATGACCTGTTTGGAAAGATGGAAGAAAAGGCAGTTGTTTAGTCTGGAGGAAAAAAGACTGTGGGAAGGCATGGTACAGCTTCAAATTTGCAGGAAAAAAGGACACGAATACAATGTTGCAGAGAAGACAGGAAGTAGTGGGTATGAGTTACAACAACAGAGATAATGTGGTGGAAGCATTAGGTAATCTGTCTCTGGCTTGAGTTGCCTAAGATAGTGTTGAATCCTCATCAATTAAACTAAAAATGAATTAGACAAGTATCACCAAGTGACATGGATACTGTAGATGGGCAGGGAGATGACCTAGTTGAACTCGTGCTTTATTCTGGCAGTAATTTGAGTAAATTTTGTGGTATCTCTGCATACTGAAAATACACACAAGGCTGTGAATTGTAGTAGCTATTTATGAAGGGCCTCTCCTAATCTCTAGGGCTGCTTGATTTTAGAGAACTGCACTGAACATTTTGCACAGAATAGTGGGGTTTTTTTCTCTTTCAAGCTTTTTTCAGCATCCCATATTTGAGTAGCACATGGTGGAATTTTGCAATTTTATCACTCGTGATAAAAGCAGCTCATTGTTTTGTTTCCTTCCTTGTGTTTGCACCTCTTGAGTTTGTTTTGCTAGCATTCATTGCCAACAGATTGAAAGCAGAGAAGCTAGTCAGAAGAAACCTTGTAAAGCATTGACAACTGTTCATCGTATAATATCACTAACTGCAGTTTGTAAGGTTTTTCCTGATTCTCAGGACTGTGTATGATAAACAAATATACAACTACAATAGTCAGGGCTGGTCTAAGCCCAGCTGGCCCAATTGTATAGAGATTCACAGGGAGCAGAGCAATCAGGGAAGCAAGGAGCTGTCTAATTCTATAGTAAAGTAGCATAACAAGACTACAGAACTGACAGCTTGCTTATCACTACTTGTTAGTGTTTTAGTAGAAAGAAATAGGTCTCCTAGCTGTTCACTGCTGTCTTTTCCTGCACAGTCTACTTCCCTTCTGATCTGATGATTCATGTTTATGAAACTTTTTAAATCTATGGTGTGACTTTCTGCTTAAGACTAAGGCTGTCTGCCAGCTCCGATTAGGGGAAGTGCTCGAATGTACAACCAGATGGTGCTTGCTTGCTTTACTGATTGCGCAGAAATTTAGGCAGCAATAAAGGATGCAAATACAGTGCAGTGCCTCTCAGAGACACTGGACTGGGACCCAAATAACCATGTTTGCATGGCACTGCATTGTGTTCAGACTTAGCTCAAGTGTTCCTACATTTTCCTATAAATGGTATTTCTATTAGTTTGGGATTTGGCCAAATCTGGACAGATTTTCATGCAAGCAACTCAGATTGTGCCATTATCATATTGCAAGATTTAGTCTAAATCTTGAGGGTTTTGAAATGAATTTTTAAATCTGATAAAATCTGTTTTCTCCTTATTTTACTCTCAGGAATGGAGGTGGTGTTTTGCCAAAACTAGGAACAAACAAGAATGTTGTAGCAATGCTCCTAAATGATAAACTTTTGGCAAAAGAAAAAGAAGGTATGTAATAGCATAAATGAAACTACTTTATATTGCCAGCTCTCTTACTTATGGTCAGTATCATTTAAGATCTTTATTTCATAGAGAAAGGACAATGATAAATCAATTGATTTCTAGTTCTTAGAATCATTGATAACTTTTAACTTGAAGTTTATATCTTGCTGTGATGAAAAGTAAAGTTTGACCGTGGTATGACCTTTGCATTTATTTTAACAGCCAGGTAACCCAATGTTATGAATAACAAAGTATTTATAAATGTTGTTCTTGTTCTGGGCTGACAAGTGACATGTACTGTGTTATCAGTTGGCTCTCTCCTGCATACCTTCTTAGAGAAGTAAATAGCTGGCACACTTGGAAACCTCTGGTTAAGATATCTGGGGACAAGAGCAAGTAAACAGGAGGTGTTGGAGATATATAGGCATGATATCTGGCAAATACCTGCCTATACTATTTGTGGTTATAACCTTTGCTTTCTATTCCTCCCTAATCGCTAGCCCTAAGAATTTTAGGTGAAAAGTTAAAGGTTAAGATCAATTCCTTTCACACTCTTTTGCAGCTGGTAGTTCTAAAGCATAAAGAACCTCTATGACAGTGTAACTCAGAGAGAGAGAAAAAAATCAAAAGGACAGTGACATTTGCTACTAGAGTCTTAAAAAACAAAAGAACGTTTTAAGATGCCTTTTGTGCATGACCACCTTCTAAAAAATACAGAAGACCTTGAGAGTGAGTTGCCAAAATATTTTTTAAAAGCTAGCCACAATTTCTTCCATTTTTGGTGTATTCTGCAGAATGTACTCTGATGTACTCTGCTATCCAGGCTCATCACAGACACATTCTGTTGTCTGTCCCCCAAATACAGAAATACACATGTGTTTTATACAACAGATTCTCACAGAAATGAGCTTAGCACAATGGCCTCTCTCCTGCTCCACATAACGAGATGCAGCTGACTGATCTGATTTTTTTGCTCCTCTAATCAAAGCACTCAGCACATGTGGCCCTGAGCAGGGTAAGTGACCATTCCACAGTGCTGTAGGCAAGGCAAGAAGGGGCAATTTTTCTGTACTTCATTGCATGTCCTTTGAAATAAATCAGCCTTGCCAGAGGCACACTGAATAGCTGCAGCCAGACTCTGATCCCCTGTGCCATGTGTGGACCTCTGTTTTCCAAGGAAATACTCCCCATCATGAGTCCTAGCATGCCTCCGTCTGTCAATAGCAAAGAGAAAGTCACCTGCAAGATCTACAATGTCTTGTAGTGAATGGCTGATTGTCCTAAACATTGAGTCCTTCCTTTCTTCTTTCAGAGAGTTCTCAATAAGACCAGTCTCTGACTTTTTCAAAAGTAAATGGTACATTGGGCTAAGTTCCCATATTAAGTATGAGCTTCATGGGCCATGTCAGCCACAGGTTTTGCTTGTGATACCTACAGACTAATGTAATGCAGCTAAAAAGCTACAGCTACCTGGGAAGAATAAAAAAACCTCAGCTTGATCTGGTATAGATTGTCTCATGCCTGTACTGGCAAAATTATAATAAATTGATAATAATCTGTCACTTTGGGTGGATCTCATGGTTTTTGTTTTTGTTTTTTTGTTTTGTTTTGTTTGGGTTTGGTTTTTTGTTTGTTTGGGGTTTTTTTGTTTTGTTTTGTTTTTCTTTGTTTTTTTTGTTTTGGTTTGGGTTTTTTTGTTGTTTTTTGGGGGTTTTTTGTTGTTGTTGTTGTTTGGGGGTTTTTTTTGTGGTTTGGTTTGGTTTGGTTTGGTTTGGTTTGGTTTGGTTTGGTTTGGTTTGGTTTGGTTTGGTTTGGTTTGGTTTTGTTTGGTTTGGTTTGGTTTGGTTTGGTTTTTTTTGAGTGACAATATTTTAAAATATACCGAGTGGAAAAAAAGTGATTTATCTCTGCATAAAAATAAATGCATGCATTATTAAATGCCGAAAGATAATTTTATGCACATTTTGCTGTGCCCCAGTACCAAGTAAATATCATAGAATCATTGCATGAGTGCACACAAATGAAAAATTATGACAAGTAATTTATTTCATGTGTTTTGCCTTTGGGTAGGGATTGTCTGTGAAAAGGGTATGATTTTCTAAAACTGAGATATCTGTATGCAAAACAGCTAGAAATAATATTATAACAGAAGCTTTAAGATTACAGCGTTCATATATTTAAAAGCCTTTTTCTTCCTAAGAGGCCAAAGTTTATAAACGCATGAAAATCCTTATAACATGCCTGATAATAAGACTACACTTAAATTTGATACTGATTAGGTGAAATTAGGAGCCAAGGTTTCCCAAGACAGAGCACCTCTTTGGCATCCTTCTACCCAAACCCCACGTGATAGACAAGATGAAGAATATATTTTCCTCTTCCTCCTCCTCTCTTGAAGGTCAAATCATTATTCTGGTCACTTCATGAGAACTGTCATGCTGACAAGCCTGTTAAGCTCTGACAAAATCTCTTGCCCAGTATCCTGTCTCTGACAGAGAGCAGTAACAGATACCTAGCAAGAGCTTGAACAGCGTGACCAGCTGCCAGGTACACTGTCCTAGCTGTTGAGCTTTGGCAGCCTAATGCCTTCCTGAGCCTGTGGCTGCATCTGGACAGTGCCTGACAGCCACTGACAGATGCAGTAGTGTACTATTCTCCAGTCTTTTCTTCAGCCTCTAAGGCTTGCAGTTTACTATAAGTTTCTGTGCATTCCTCTGGGAGAAGCAGCCCAAATAACAGAGAGGATGTCTGCTTTGGTGGCCGAAAAAGGGTCATTCAGTGCCCTTCTTTCTTGGAAAGCACCTGAATGTGCTTGACAGGAGCAGGACAGAAAGATGGGCAAAGAGCCCTTTCCACAGTATGGGGTGGAACAGGCAGAAATGAGTCACTAAAGCCGTGTTTCTGTTTCTAAAAGAGACTGACTTAGGAAAGGAGCTTAGCTGCTAGCACAGTCTGGTACGGTTTTGGCATGTGTCAGCTAGCACCCTCTGAAATACTGCCTGAGCGTGGTGCAGGCAATAGCATGTGCCAGGCTATTCCCAGGCTATTCCCAATAGGCATTTATAAGCTAAATCCCCACCCTTGAACACAGCCCTTTTTCTAGTTTTAGACAAATTAAACTGGAAAAAAAAAAAAAAAAAAGAATTAGAGCTGCATAATCACCACATGGAACACAAAGGAAACCCAGAGCCAGCTCTCTGTAGTGTGAACCCTGCCATTTGGCGCAAGGTATGGGAACAGTCCCTGCCCTTGTGTCACTTAGCAGAATGAATGGATCCAGAGAGACTGGGAAGCTGATGAGAAAATCAGTAAGCACACCCCAAACGGAACTCAGAGATGGTAGGAAGAGTGGGTTTTTTATGAACCTGAGTAGCTGCATGGAACTGGTTGTATGTCAGAAACCACCACACTGATGGAGTAAGAGGAAATCTGAATCCAACACCAAGATAATTAGGATACTTCTAAACCTTGTTAATATCTATTCCACCTCAGTATGATCTTCTCTACTTTAAAACAAGTTTATTCACAAAGTTTATCATTAACATCCCAAAAATGTTAAACCTTAGCCAAACTCAAACTAATGAAGCCTTCAAGAGTCATCCTGAGGTCTCCACTAGACCCATGTTCTAACACACTCAGAGAACACTGGACAGAGCTGTAAATTTCAGCTGTTCTGAACAGGATATGTACCTTGCTCCACAGAATATACTATCAGTAAAATTTTACTCACTCATGTCTGTGTAAGTTGTCTTCTATATTACTTCCTTGTAAACTACTTCCATTTAAACTTCTATTTCCACTGAACTTCTATAGCATGGTACTCAGGAATAGGACCTGAGTCACACAACATGTGTAATACAGTTTTCAGAGGCTGATAGACAAGAGATATAAGTAACTTCTCCTTAATCAGAGTTATAGTGGCCATAAATTTCTCCTCAAAAGGACACTGGTCTTCCAGATTGTCTCTCATCATAATCCTGATTCAACCGAGTTCTGCCAAGCTGTGCTAAGCACCATTTTCAGACAACTCAGTTTGACACACTAAATTTAACTCCATCTTTTCCAGATTCTTCCTACTGGCTAGAACAAGCTACATGTGGTTAAATACATGTTGGTTCTTTCAGTTCCTTGTTTTCAAAAATCTGAATATGTTTTTTCTGAAGATGGAAATGTTATCTCTCAGCAGACATAAATTCCTGTAACCATTTCATCTGTCATGGAATTAATGCATTTTGCAGTACAACTTATCTCATAAAAGCTGATTTCTCATCTCTTTAACAAGGTATATTCAATCAGAAAGAAGAAACAAGAAATATATAAACATTTAAAAGGAGATGTGTTTGCTGAAAGCACTGCATATCATACCTACGTATAACAAATATTCACACTTTTTCATTCATCTTCTCAGTGGCCACTTCATTCCTACAAAAGCTAGACGACAGCCAGGACAAAGATAGATATGTAATCTGAGAAAAACAAGAAATCTCGAAGGTGCTAAATATATATAATGCCTCTTTCTCTAAATCTACAACCCTGTCAGTGCTTTCCAACACTTCATCAATTTGTTGTGGAGAATGAAATGGAATGCTAACTTGGGAGGGTTCCTTTTTTTCCACTGGCATTTCCATTTCCATTTTCTATTTTTCCACTTTGGTGCCAGTAAATCACTCACCCCCTAGGTTGTCACAGGAGAGAAGTCAACATATTGAACTTAGCCAGACAAACTGGGGCCTAATTTGAACCATTCAGCTGAGCTCTTGTTCCACATGTGGAATATTCATAGTGAGAACATTAATAAAATTCATGAGCATGATGAGAAGAGGCAAAACCAATCCCTCGAGTAAAAAAAATGAAAGGAATTGGCTCATTCCCTGGTTGAGAGTGGTTAACAACATACAAATTATATTTCTCTACTGCAAATAGCATTTGCTAACATGCAGGTCAAAGCTCACTGATAATAACAGTATATGCTCAAGAAAAAAGATTTTAGATGTTCAGAGCCTATAATATGGTGAAATCACTGTTTTCACTCTCTTCCTCAATGCACCTACGGAAGCATAAAGCCATTCTTCATAGAGTACATTAGCAACTTGATGCACAGGGACTTTACACTGTGACACCAGTTAAGCTTAATAAAAGTTCTACAGCTGAATTCCCCCATGACTGAAAATGTACTTCTAATGTGTTTGAAATTATTTCCCTCCACAAATTTTTCTCTGTAAGTTTTTTACCTTTTATATCATTAAAAATTGCAGAACAATTTGCATATTTTGTAGTCACTATGTCCATGTTTCTTAATAATGTGGTTTTCCTCCTTAATTGAATTTTGAGGGAATTGCTATGCATGCTGTCATGGATAGGGCAGAAAGTGTTGACATATGGCATTGATCTCCACCACCATCACCATCTGCCAAATTGGATCCTGACTTTGTCCATTTGTGGAAGGTTCTATTAATTTGCTTATTGCCTTCACTTTTTTCTGACCATGTTTTGCATCTTGTTTTTCTCTAAGTGCTCTTCTCCTCCCTGCTTTTTACCTACTATCTTGATTGTCTTCTCAACTGCATAATCAACAGAGTATTTTCTCATTATATATTAATGGCCTGCATGTTTCCAAAGCTTTTATCAGATCTTTTTAATTGAAAAAAAAAAATTTGTGGGGAAGCCAAATCACAGGTCTTCAAAACAGAGCTCTTCCTTTTTGTCAGTGACACCTACCTTGTTCATTTAACCATTTACATAAGTTTATATGCCATTCTGAACAAGTTCTGGCTTCTTGTAAGTTTCATTGTGTACAGGAGAACATCAGGAAATTTCTTTGCTTTTAGAATGCGGATATTGAGATTGCATTTTGACCAAATGCATTGAAAAGAAATGTGCAAGCATTTATTAAAAAAACACTAGTTTTGTGTTTAATCTTACAGACACTCATTCTAGTAGGAGAACTCATAAAATCTGGCTCTGTCTTGTGTGTCAAGGAGTAGCAAGAGCAGACCACTGTACAAGGTAAGAAAACTAAGACAAACCAACCACAACAGGCTGGTCAGAATGTTCCATCCACAGCTCCACACCGGGGGAGGAGGTGAAGAGGTCCAGGAACCATCCAGAGAGTCTCGTCAGGAACAGCGGGAGGTGGGATGAGGGAAAAGACTAAACTGTGCTATAGCATAGCCCCAAGAGTCATTTAGGAGGTAGGGCTGAAGGCAGGTGTGCTCACAAAGTACCTCAGCCAGGGAATGAAAGGCCCAGGTCTGAGCCTGCAGGGAGTTCCTGGATGTGGGCGAAGGGTGGAAGTCCAAGATGATGCTGGTCAGATCTTGTAAGGTCTATTGGTATACTCACAGTCCTGACAGTGGGGTCTTCCACGAATTTCTTAGTGCCAGGTTTTTCATCTGTGTCGTCTAATTCCCACCTACTTCATAATTGGAATCTAGTGAGCTCTTTAAATGTCTTTAGAAACTTGGCTGCAAGGGCAAATGACGCTCAGCTGTTAGGCACCTAAGAAGCTTTCAAATGCATTCCTGAGGTTAGTGAGGCCATTTAGCTGGTCAACAAATGTTTGCATTGCATTTTAGCTTTAATCTCTCTGTCTCTTAGCTTAGTTGTCTTCAAGATGGCATTTTCATGAGGATTAATTAGCCCATGCCTGTATTGCAGGCGAAATGCAAAAATTTTTTCAAACTGCAAGCAGTTATGCTAAGAGTCATTTTACATGTTAATGCTAACATTAGAATTGATCTTTACACCATATAAACTGGTAAAAGAGACCCACTAGTGGCCATTCAGAATTTCTCCACTTCCGTGTGCTTTTGCTTTAATCAGTTTTTCTGCATTAACAGGCATGTGGAAAATCAAGTTTCCTTACAGTGTTTCAGTAGGTGAGACAGAGGAGCAGTGGCAAGTAAGCATAAACATCAGACATGTGAAACTTGGTAACAGATCTGTAGTTTTTTGGGATAAATAGCCTGAGCCCCCACAGTGCTTCATGAACCCTCCTGGGATAGCCAGAACAGAGCATGTGAAAGCACGAGTATGAGATGAAACTGAGTTCAGGTAGAATGTACTTTGTAATGGATAGGGACTGTTCCTCAAAGTCCATGTGACAGATTGTTTTGCACTACTGATCTTGCAATTGCAAATGCCATTATCCTGTTTGACTTAAGAATTGCA
Organism: Pachycephala philippinensis; assembly: GCA_013397055.1. Taxonomy (NCBI): domain Eukaryota; kingdom Metazoa; phylum Chordata; class Aves; order Passeriformes; genus Pachycephala; species Pachycephala philippinensis. Next base: position 31,450 of record VWZT01001097.1, read on the forward strand.
ACTGAACCATTTGGCAGGGCATGGAGGGCTTCTGTGGAAGAAGACCGTCATACTTGGAAAGTAAAAATGGCGAGGAATACAGATCAGCTTCTGATGCATTCCTTGATGTCTATATCTAGGGAATACTATGCACATATTTGTCATTTTCAAGGTTCATTTTGGATTTTTAACAGTTCAGCTATGTGGCTGTATAGCTGAGTTACTAATTTTGTAGCAGTGCTATCTTTGGAAGGTGAGCCATTACTAGCTGATTGCTATAGCAGTATGTTGAGCCAGATTTATTCTGACATGACTGCTTTGCTTGTAGCAGCCACAGAGGTCTGTTTATGAGATTTTCTGACAGCACTTCACATCTTCTCAATGCTCAATAATTTCTATTTCAGGTCTCTGTATCTAGGCTTGGCTCAACACTGCATTACTCCACAATTACGCTGGTAGAACTACTTTGGACAAGTTGGTATAAACTGGAAGAACACAATGATAAAATAGGCTTCCTATTCTTATTTTCAGGACAGTAAGGCTACCTCCCTATGATAAGGATGAACAGAAATATCCTGTTCGAAATTACTTCCACAACATGTGTTTTTCCCTTGTTGTTTTGTATCTTTGAAGCTTTTAAACATTTGCTGTATGTTTCTGAGCACCCCTATTGGATTAGTCTGTTTTGGTTTTTCCCACAGAAAACTGACATTAAGTGGTTCTTTTCCCAGCAATAATAATCTCATTTACTATAAATTATTTTATTTGGAATACCTTGGAGACACCCTAATGCTTTTACATAATGAAAGGACCATTTATTTCCAAATATTGTAAAGCTTGTTTTCAATTTTTTATCTCATTTTTAAAGTAGAAATCATTAAATTTGATGGGGAAGGAATTGCTTTTACAACAGAAATCAGTTATACAAGTGTATGTATAACTTATGTGCACACAGAGATACAAGGAAATACTTATTTCTTAAACATTTAAAGGAAAATATGAACTTTGTATAGATAAACGAAATGAAAAGTACACAAAACAAGTGAACTATGCATTAGGTTGAGTTTTCCATTGACATTTACATTAAAGTGTACAGCTGTCTGCATGAAAGAGATGTCTGATAATAAGGCACGATTTCAAAATCTAACTTGCACCAACATGACTTTGATTTTTAGGCAAGTCTGGCAAAGGGAAGAAACTTCAAAACCCAGTTATGGAGGGAGGGTGAGGTAATGATTTAGGCATTTGCACATTTTTTTTAACATAAACCAAGAAATAGAGCAGTCAGGTAGGACTGTTCAGTATATACTGGAAAGAGGTACCACAGCAGCATAGAAGTAAGGGAAAACAATTTTGGTTCCCTCATCTTTATGGAATACATTGCAGATGTGGAATTATTCTGTGACCATCTGAACAGCCCCAATGTATCTTCTGGAGAAAAGAACCAGCCAGCCCACTCCAGTTACATGGTTCCCACTGAGCAGCTGGGAACTGCTCTGGCAGCTTGTGCCAGAATGTGATTTCCAGAGTGTGACTCTAAATAAGCAATCCTCTCAAGCTGCATAGGTGACAGCTGGGAGGTTAAAAGGATTTAGCACTGTCCCATGAGCACTTCTTAAATCCAGGTCAAGTGTAGAACAGGTGCACACGTTGCTTCTTCAGAAAGACCCTGTGACCAGTGACTGTGTGATGGAAGACTGCATGCCTAGGTATGGACCAGGCAGCAGCGAGGCAGCGGATCATCGTATGGAAAGGGTGGATTGTGTAGCGTGGAGAGGCTGAATGGGGTCTGGGCCAGGGATATGAATGTTTTTATATAAACGCCACAAATTTTATTTCTGATTATTTATTTTGTTCCTTGTAGCTGCCTTCAGTTAAAGGCTTAGACCTAGACAGACTTGAGACATGGGCTTCTGCAAACCATGTGACATGGCCTGGTGCAAACCACCTGAAGTTCCACACAGCCAAGTGCCAGGTTCTGCACCTGGATCAGGGCAATCCCAAAGACAAATGCATGTTGCATGGGGAATGGATTGAGAACAACCCTGCCAAGAAGGACTTTGGGGATAAGAAGCTTGACATGAGCCAGCCTTGTGCTCTCAGAGCCCAGAAACCCAGCTGCACACTGGGCATCCAGAGCACTGTAGGCAGCAGTTGTGGGAGGGGATTCTGCTCCTCTGCTCCACTCTGGTGAGATCCGCCTGGAGCACTGCATCCACTCTGGGGTCCCCAACGCAGAAAGAATGTGGACCTGTTGTAGTTGATCCAGAGGAAGCCAAGAAGATGATCAGAGGGCTGGAGCACCTCTCCTTGGGGACAGGCTGAGAGAACTGGAGTTGTTCAGCCTGGAGAAGACAAGGCTCTGGGGAGGCTCACATAGCGCCTTCCAGTACCTGAAGGGAGCCTACAAGAAAGTTGGAGAGGGACTTCTTAGAAGGACATATGGTGAAATGGCCTTAAGCTGAAAGAAGCCAGGTTTAGGTTAATTATTAGGAAGAAATTATTTACGGAGAGTGATGAGACACTTGAACAGGCTGCCCAGAGATGTTGTGGATGCCCCATCTCAGGAAGTGTTCAAGGCCAGGTTGGATAGAGCTTCGAGCAACCTGGTGTAGCGGAAGGTGTCCCTGCCCATGGCAGGGGGGGTTAGAACTAGGTCATCTCTAAGATTTCTTTAAATCTAAACCATTCTGTAATTATGTGATTGTATGATTTAATACCTAGAAGAGAGCATGGTAAATGTGTATAGGTGTGTACAGGAGTCAGTTTTTTGTCTGAACAGTTATTAGTACTGTTCAGCAAATGCGCTTTAGCTGACACGAATGAAAACCCACCACAAACACAGATCAGTGGATCTGATGTTCTGGGCATACAGCCTTTTTTTTGGGCCATTCCTAATTGAAAGGCTTTGTCCACTGGTGATCGTCAGACATCTTCTTATGGGAAGGGCTAGCAAAATTAGACAGAGTTATAAATCAGTGTTTACCCCATGAGTCATGGCACACATTAGAAATCATGCATGACACCATCAAAACACTGCCTTTACTTAATTGGCAGTAAGGCTTGAAAAATAACTAATAAAAAGTTCAGATTTCCCAGGCTGTAATGATTCTGCTTTGATCGGTCTACCTTCCAATCACTTTGATGGTGAGGTTGTTTTCTATGAACCTTCGATCACTTGGTTTTTATGGAAGTAGCTGCCAGCATTTACATTTTTTCTTGTTCTCATCTATCACTGTCATTATCCTTTGACGTGACTATTTTTTAATCAATTATGTGTGTATTAAGAGTGCTGTGTTACTGCTGCACAGCTAAACATCCCATATGAATTATAAATAATTACTAGTATAGTTTGTCTTCTTACGTACTTGGAACACGTACATTTTTCAGGTTAACTGACATGATTTTGGGTTAGACAAAGTAAAAGCAAAAGTAATTAGGAACAGTTTAACAGTAGGACTGGAGGATTTTTATGTCACTGGATCATTTTTGCAAACAGTGTGAATGTCTAAGGTTCAACAACTGAGCAGGTACATAAGTAGCAGTGGAGATGCTCTAGGAAGCTGCAGTACACAAGAAATAGAATCTCCTCTACTCACCCAGCAGTAGATAACTGCTTTTTACTTTGTGGAGTGCTGTCAAAATAGTGTGCAAACCTTTGCATTCAATATATGTGCTACACAGAAGAAACAATTAAGAGGAAGAGCCACATTGATTTTTCCGGTAAGAATTCTACTTTTTTTATTCTTAGCTCTGAGCGAGCCAAGTTATTAGCTATCAGTAGAGGTTGCAGGATATTTGAACTCTGCTTTTTAGTGACAAGAAAGTGAGATAAATGGGAGTTCTAGTATATCTCTGCTGACAAAAAGCCCATTTTCATTTTTTGCTTTTAAAGGAAAGAGCCACATTTCTCATAATTTGCAAGACAGCCATCAGCTACATATAAGGAAAAGAATATATATTCAGCCTCCCTTCTGAGCTATGGCATCCTGGTTGTCACACTTACTGGCAAATGAGCATTCAAAAGCACTGCACTGCTGTGTTTGTTGAGCAGTTAAGTGCAGACTTCAGTATACTGGGACTTCATAACTCATCCACTCCACCCTTCAATTAACCCACATGTTGACTTTGCATTCTCCTCCTGGGCTTCTGTCTTACATGTTTTTCCTCTGCTGCAGATAGTTTCACAGAAATCGGTGTTGAAACAAGGTCAGACCCTGTGTCCTTGGTCAAACAGCTCTTCCCAAGTGAAGCTTGCCTTTGGGAGCTTGGGCTGTGGGCAGTGAAACTGCACAAACCACTCTGTGTTTCCACTGGTTTGTGTGCACAGATCTGTCACACTGACTTGTATTTGCCCTGAAAGCTTGTCTGGCACCTTTTGATTGATTGTGCAATGATTAATTTCCTCTTTTACTTTTCCCAATCCACACTTACCAGCACTGACAAGAGACTGCACACAAAGCCTTTTAGCCTATGTGTTTTTTGTAAGGTAGTGCATAACTCCTACGTTCCTGTATTTCATGGTGTCCTAGAGGATCTCAGGTTGGAAGGGGCCTTTAAGGATCACTGAGTCCAACTCCCTGATCCTCACAGGACAACTTAAAACTAAGTCATATCACTAAGAGCATCATCCAGATTCTTTCTTGTGAACTGTAGAGGAGTTCTCAGTAACAAGTGTATTGCAAGTCATTCTTGAACTTGCCATACCTGGGAAGTGAAAAGGTGGAATGGAAAGGAAGAAGACACTTGTTAGGAAGTGGATGAAGCCTCATTCTGGCTAATTAAGGCGTCTTGGTGCACTCATGGCCCTCTAGGGATATTATGATAGTAGTGGTGAGCGCTGCCAGAAGAAAGAGACATTTTAGACTGTTGTGGCAGTGAAGGCAAAGAGTTGGGAAGAAGGAAAGTAATGTGTTTGGGACGTGCTGTGGAAAGCATGAAGTAAGAGCACAGATCTTGAGATCTGGATGGAAGACATAACCTTGTGCTGAGAGCTTGCCATCTTTACTGGCTCAACTTCTAGTGATAAAAAAGCATCAGTGAAATACTAAATGAAACACCACCATAAAATTTTTGACTCTTTCGTACTGGACATCTCATTTGCCTAACTTTGGTCTGAAAGAGTTATCCCTAGAAGATAACCTAGAGGGTGCTGCAGAAATACACAGTGTCTAGTAGGATGGTCAAGATCTAAAGTAAACAGTTTCTAATTTTTGTTTCACTGAAAGCACAACATACAAGTTAAAAAAAAA
>VWZT01001097.1:42427-68317 GCA_013397055.1 Pachycephala philippinensis
GTTTTTTTTTTTTTTTTTTTTATTAATAGAACTCAAATGTGAATGGGACTATATTAATTGCTTTAGTAAAATCTGGCGTTTTGCAGATGACTGACTGATGTGTGGAGCTCTGATATATGGAGACCATGGGGAATTTATTTTGATTCATACAGTTAAGGAGAAGTATAAATTCCTCCTTGTGGTTGAGCTATAACTTATTTTTCAGAAAACACATCAATGTAAAGGCCTTATGGGTGCAATCTGTTTTATATCATTCCAGCTTTAGTGTTCAGTGATTGTGTAGGTTCAAACAGAGAAACAGGCATTGAAGGCTGACATTTCTAAGAATGATGGGCTCTATCACCTCAAGAGCCATCTGTCTCTCTCACTGACTCTAGAGGGGACGCATTTGAGGACAGATTTTCATACGCAATAATGTTAAAGGCCACCCCAAGTGCTAGTGTGGGGATGTGCCATCAGCACTCTAATGACTATTGCTTACATATCATACTTCAATTTTTTCTTAGAAGAGCTTCCCACAACAAACACTTGCCCAGACCCTTGATATATTAAATCGTGACTTAGGTAAGTGAGAACTCTCCTCTTTGTGGTACATCCTAAGACAATGACCCTGTGGAGTTTCTAATCTCTTTCACAAACTTCGAAGGTCAACTTCTTTTAATCTCCTTTAATAAGCCTGGTTTTCCAGGTTGTGTATCATCTCTGCTGACAGAGAAAGAACCTGAAAATAATCCTGCAAAAAGACCCTTAAAGGCTGTTTCGACCTTCTCCTTTTCCTGGGTTAATATCATCTTCTTCCTTAAGACAGAGCATTTGCCATTCCTAACAGAAATTTTCATAGGCTATTCTTTAAGTCCTCCAAACATGGAGATTTCACCCTTGAATTCTGTAACCTAGACATGCTATATCTTCACTGTTTTTATTAGAAGAAAGTTTTCCTTAAGATTTAAGCTTCATTGTTGTGGCTGCACTTTAGAGTCCATTGTTACTGCCTTTGTAGTCTTCCACTCCTGGGGTATGGAACAGTAGTGCTTTTCTCAGCACCATACACAGGACAAACCTTACTTTTCCCCCCTTCCCTTGTTTCATAGAAATGCAAAAAATCATTAGTATTTTCTCTGTTTACTGTTGTTGTTTGGGGTTTTTTAACCTCTATGCAGAGTATATGTGTTACCTGACAATATGTCTCTGTCTATCTATGCACCACTAATATAATTCCTTGTTAGTCCTGTACTGAGGAGAAACTGAGGTATACTTAGGTGAAACAGTCCTTCTAATGTTGGGATGGACAAAGCATGATTAGTGGTTCTTCATAAGGAAAGGCATGCTGGAAAAGTAGCCACCAGACTAAGTAAGAACAGAAAGAAAAGGCAGGGCTATGGGAAAAAGCATTCTGCTCATGGGTTCAAGTCTGATTTCTCCAGAAAAGAGTGTCAGACTGTAGCAGCTGACAGGCTATTGTTCTTTACAGATACAGAATCTGCTGAGACAGGAAGGTGAGGAGACAGGGAGGAGAGGAGATGGATAGCTAAGTTTTAACTTGCATGCAAACCACTGCCAGGACAAACAAGATTTCTGGATTACTCCCTAACAAGAAATCAGGATATTATTCTAGTTCAGGGATATATTAACAAGAGAAGGCTGCTGAACTAATGATCTCCATGTCACACACAATGCCACAAACTTCCAGAGTTGAAACAATCCAATGAAAATTATGGTCCTATTCAGCAGAGAAAATGCTTGACTACAGCCAGCTAAGGTGCGCTTACACTCTTTGGCTTATCTTTCTGCAGCTGTGTGTGGTATAAATGGAAATGAAATGTTTTATAGGGGTTTAGGTCAGTATCCCTTCTACTGTGCTCCTTCTGAGTGCTGTAGCAGCTGCAGCTGGATGTAGAAGAATATAGTAGCCCCTAAAGTTCAAAATTTATCTTGTGAAAATAAATCTTATTACGGTTATAAATCTGCAAGTTCTCCCATTCCTTTAACCTTCAGCCTACATGTATACTGGCCAAGGGACAGGGTCTTCTGGAGCAATGCCATATACTCTGTGCCTGTGTCATACAAATGCATAAACAAAAGAGATTGTGCTTGGTATAACTGGAAGCATCTTGATGTGAACTGTATGTCAATAAACACAGAATCTTTGTAACAATTCCAAAGTAAGACCCTGCATTCTTGAACTCTTGATTGAGTTTAACTCTGAACGAGAGCCTGAAATGAGAGAGCTGACTGTAAATGCTACTGTGAAATATTGGGTTGTTTATTTGGAGTCTCAAACCAGACACGCTAGAAAGAACACAGGACCAAATATTACAAAGTTGCACACACACAAGACCTGCTCTCAAATTCTTTGAAATTTAGAGACAGATGAAACAATCTTTTATTTTTAGTTATTACTCTGAGTCCTCATTTTCTTCTCTGTCCCTGCTGCAGTGTTACTTGTGGTGCTCCTGTCTTGGAGAGTCTGTTTCATTATCGAGGTCATGGCTGAATACCATCATAAACCCCTTCTTCAGAGCATGCAGGAAAAAACAGAGCATGCACTAGCTCTGACCAGACATCTCTATTTCTGAAACAGTTTTTGGCTGAAGCTTGCATCCAAATATTCACTGGTTGAAGAGAATTCTTGTGTGACAGATGGCTGATTGACCTTGAACAGTAATACATCAGATAGCTCAATCTACCAAAAACAATGGTATGGTTATAAGGGCATGGAGAAAAAATGTTTTCTTTTGCTACTGAAAATTAATTTTCTTCCGATAATGTCAGCATGAGAGTGAATGAAGGCCAAGCAGAAGGTAGGAGTGAGTCAAGCTGCAGTACAAAAATAGTTAAGGAAAAATCAAATCACATCTTTATTACTTTAAAATTACACTATACGTTCATTATATGAACTCATAACACAAAGATTTAAAATATTATATATGGTTTATATTAAAAAATCATACTAGCAGATGATGAATTTAGGAGGAACTGACTCCTCATACATGCAGGATCAGTAGTTACAGACTGAATTACTCCGTTAATCTTCAGGACTGTGGCTACTGAGACAGGATCTTGTCAGTCCCCGTGGTGTACCCACAGGCCTTAACTGCATTGGCCAGCCTCCCCTGGGGTCTCGACACACACTCTGCCCTTGGAGCTAGGTGCCTCTTTTAAGCTCATGTCAGGGATTTAGTCCCTGCTGGAATTACATTGTGGGAATACTGATCTCTGCCTCAGCCACAGCCCAGCCTAGCAGTGGATCCCACTGATCCCTATCTGCAGACTGACTCCCTTGCTTGTTCTCAGACCTGTCTCATTACTCTGGACCTGCTCTATTATTGCCGAGCTGTGTCCTGCCCTGGGTTGCCCTCATCAAATCTTATCCTGGTCCTGATCTGTGGATTTACTTCGTGGCTTGACCTCAGACCTGCCATATTACCATGAATTCACCCAATAATCTGGATCTTTTGCTGACTTTGGCTACCATCTCTGAGCCCATGCTGCTCATCTTCCTTGGCCAGTGTGGGATCTGGGCTTTGCCCTGTCAGTCTTGTATTGTGCTCAACTCCTGGCTCCCCTTCCTTTAAGGAACAGCCAGTCCTCACTGTACCCTGAAAGATCTATCCAAAGCACTGTTACCACTGTTGTTTTTCCAAATGACTCTGTTCCAATTACAGGAGAACTCAAACTATCTATGCTACATTTCAAAAACATTATTTCAATATCATTTCTGCATAAAATGCTGCATAGACTTTATTGCAGCATATTTTAATGATTGGTAATGAACAGAAATGCTCCAATACAGGATAATTCTGTAATAATAGCTCATATGGGGCTAAAACCAATGCATCCTAGCTCTTGGGTTGAATACTGTGCAGATGTTTTGTGCAATTTTGCACAGATTAATAGCTTTTCTTTTTTTTCCTCCAAATATGTAACTCTATGTGTGCCAGTAATGCAGCCCCATTATTTTAGCCAGAGTCCTAGAGCTTTATTCTTGCCTACATCTGTGATACTTATGCTGGTAGGATGGCACAAGTTGCTTAAATGAGAAGGAAACAATTAAACGGACAGCTGTCTACTGGAACGTAGTGGCACAAATAACTGTCTGTACTTGAAAAAGAAAGTGTGATGCAGATACATGACAACATAGCCAACCTCTTTGAACAGGGAGAATAAAAGTTCTCTGTTCCCTGAATAGTGTCTGACTATATTGGGAATACTCAGGTATGACCCTGAAAGCTGTGGCTTCAGCAAACAAAAAGTGATCACAGAATAAATAAAGAAATGAAAATACACACATTCCCACACACTCAAGCAGAACAGGGAAAATAGAAAGGATAAACACAGAGTTCAGTTTATTTACTTGGTTGCGAATGAAAGTCAGTGTCATAGCTAAGAACAACAAGGGCCTTGGATTGTTTTTCAAGTAGGTGAGGCAGTTTTTTGGTTAGAACCAGAAGAGAAGTGGTTTGAGCCTCAAGAAACAAGCCAGACTTTCAGAGTGCCCAAGTCTCACTTCAGTTTGAAGCCTTAATTAAGTTGTTATTTTATGGTCATTACTAGAGACTTCTGAATTTAAGTACTTGGGACTAGTAGTTATCCAAAGTCATTTAGGTCAATAGCAGCTCCATGGACTTCAGCAAGCTTGAGGTCAGGTCCTTAATGGGAGTATTTAGTTGCTACGTACATACAGAGAATAAATACATAATATATTGTGTAATTCATGTATTTCTACAGAATAAAGCTATATATTCCACACAGCTTTTCCCTGCCTACCTAGCACTAATGAAGAGGGTTAAGCATGCCGTTTCTCTTTTTTTTTTGTCCTAAGGCAACCCGTTTCAGATATGAACAATCACGTTTTTGCAAGTTAAAGATTACACAGTGAGTTATTAACTTTAAACACCCTTCATTCCTGAAAGCTATGTGGTAGAGACATTTGAGGTTGGGGCAACTCCTCTTACATAAGAGAGTTTTTCTGCCAAGTTATTACCTCAGACAGTTTTTGTGTTGTAGGTGAATGTTTATATAGAGATTTCTCCTCCTCACACAAGGGCTAGTGGAGAGCTTGGATATCCAGAACATGGCAAAAGCAGAAATAAGGCAATCTTGGGCTTGATAAAACTGAAGAAAAACATCTCCAACAAGAACAGACAAAAGGAAACCAAATGCTGACTTGTAATCCCATCTCCTGTGAAGCCTTCCTCCCTCCTACTGCTTCCAGCATAAGCAGAGATCTCTTGACACCTTGCAGAAACTTAGGAGCACCTGGCTGGCTCTCAGGGGTAAGTCTCAACTTGTCTATGAGTTCACTAGAAAAACACTAGCATGTTGTTCTTTTTCCACCTGATATTTCTTTTCAGTTTGCCTACAAAGCCTCTGGTCAGCGCAGTTTCTGCTTCTCAGAAATTCCACCAAATAAATGCTGATATGCTTGGCTTGCAACTTAAAGTGCCAAGTTAAGCAGCTGTCCTGAAGGTCTTGGGCTCTCTTGGGTGCCTGAGGTTTCTATGTCCTTACGAAAAGAATAGAGAAGATGACAAAAATACATACTCCTTTATTTTTCTCTTTTCACTGGTTTGTTGGTCTGGGGACAGCATGTACTAGTTAACAAGTTCTGTCCTTTGCTATTGTTATCCTAAATTGGTACTCTTTGGGCAGACAATTAGATCAGGCAACTAGAGGGCTCTGTTGTTAGGCTCCCTTCTAATGTGTGTTTAGATTATGGGCAGCCTAAAAAGATTACTGTGGGTCTCTGTCTAGAACCAGTCAGTCAAATTCACTCTTTTTCCACCAGTCAGTAAAAAATATTAGGGTGTTTAACAGAGAGGAAAGTGAGGGGTTTCTCACTAGACTGTAGTCAGACTATTAAGGAGGTGTGTCTATGAATGAACTGAGAGAAGGCTGAGAATTCCTGCAGAAGAAAACTGCTTTGGCCCTGAAAAAGAGGTGTGAGCAAAGAACCTTTCAGACATTGGCTTGCTTCTCACTCCCACTGGAGTCAGGGAAGATGCCTATAATTAATTTCAAAGGGAGAAAACCATGCCAGCATTTGTACAGAAGTATTTTTTGTATACTTCAATACATGGGACCAAAGTTCTGGCACTTCTGTAGCTTATGTAATGGAGTAATCTCCAAGGAAAGGGAAAATTGGCTGCTATATAGATGTGGAAACATTCATTAATCATTGGATCAGCACTCTAAACATTTCCTGTTTATATCCAGAGTGACACATCTTTAAATTGTATTGCCAGCTTCAATTTGGCATCGGTGTCTTATTTTGTAAAAACAAGCTGTTATCAAATTTAACAGAAATAGAACAGTTTCCATGAAGAAAATTATTCTGAATGGCCTTTGGTTCAGATCTTGTTTCAGAAAACAAACTTTCTTCAAAAGTTTTGATCCAGTCGCCTCAGACTGAAAAAGTGAAGGGAAACTGATTGGAAAAAAAAAAACGTTTGGAGTTGTCCTGTATTGTCCACTTCAGGAGAAAAAAAAAAGAATTATTAAAGAGATGTGCAATTCCCTGGCTCATAGTAAATGAGCCTGAGGTGGATATTTTTGTAAAAAAGAAACTGCAGTTGTACTGCTCACACACAAAAACGTCTGTTCTGATTATTGCTGTTTGTCACTCCTGCTCTCTCAGAATTTCCACAATCCACAGTTCTCGCTCTCTCCCACCCCCAGCCCCCTAGACTTAAACCTACCTTCTTTTTCTCATCAGGACCCAAATAACACACAGATTTTAACATATTTCTGACCACTATGTGACTGTATAAACAGATTTTGCAGGGAGAGAGAGAGCAGAAGGAATGGGGAGAAGTAAAAAAAGCAACTGAAAGCTAAACCTTCTAATATTCCATTTCTGTCAGTGTCTTCAGCATGTCAAGGCCAGGCTTTTCAGGCTAAATGTGTACTAGCAATTTCCTATATTAGGAAACAAAAAGCATTCTTGGCACCGAGTTTAAATGGTGTGGAATAGCTGTGTCTATGCAGTGAAGCAGTTTTGCCCTCCAACAACCCATGTTGGCTGTATCCAGACCACTAGTTGTGACTGCTTCCTGGAAGCATACCTGGGAATTGTCTGGGAGACCCCTACCTAGCTTCAGCTGAAGCCATACCCCACTGCCTAACTGCGTGAACATTTGAACAGTGAAGGCAGTTGATCAAGAATCACACAAGTTTCCTGGATCTGCTTAGTTTAGTGGTGTAAAGACAACCTAGGTGTCCCCTGGACTGCAACTACTAAGGACACTATATCAAAAGAAAAAGTGAAGTAAAAGTTTAAATTATAAATATTCTGGGTTCCAGGGTCTCTGTGTTGTAATAGTGAAGTTTCATCCTGACAGTCTGATGTTCTCTCCTCTCCCCCTACACACCTACCCAGGGAAGATCGTATATGGTACTGGGGTACTGGCAAGCTCTGTATTCCCTGGGCCTTATAGAGGAAGAAGGAAAGGAGTTTATGAGAGAATATAGTGAATAATGCACTTAGCGTCCCAGTGATTCCCTTGCCTGTGTGTCTTAGCAATCACATCAATGCACGAGAACACCATGCTCAAATATCAAACTCCCATATCTCTCACCCCTTGGAAAACAGGTGGATGAGTAATTCACCTAAGGCATGGTTGGCTAAAATATAGTAAATACCAGAACACTGTGTCTGTTCCTACTTCTTATCTGTTCTGCTGTTTCAGCATATGAAAGAAACAGGCTTTAGTGGCATATAAACTGCTGGTGAAAGGTGAGTCTCTTGTCATATTTTTTGTGAAGTAATGGTGACTCTTATAGTTCTCCTTGCAAGGTAAAAATCTCTTTAGTAATCTCAGCAGAAAATCACTGATGCTCCAGTGTCGTGGCATTTTTAAATCAAGTCTTAAACATTTCAATAAGGAAGGATGTATTTTAATCCAGGCAAATTCTTTCCAGTGTAAGAGAAACAGTTTTAAATTCAGGGTTTGTATCAAAAGAGGCTACAGAATAACTTAATCTAGTAATTGTTTGTGAAGTTCAGGTCCCAGGATATGGTTAGCAGAAGAACTGTAAAACTTTGGCTTTCTGTTTAAGCTGTCCTGACATACATTACCCACAACAAAGCTTTGGCCTTTGCCTCTACAACACTGGCTTGTTCTGTGGCAGAGCCAGGAATGCAGGAATGTGGCTCCCAGCCAAGCTGGTGGGGAGAGAATGCCCTCGACCTGGAGGATTCCAGCTCTCTCCATGTTTGCATCTTTTATCCAGCACTTTCTGCCATTTGAAGTGGGTGCTTCTCCATGCTGCCCACAGCTGCTGTTCTCCCTCCTGCATCTGCCATTCTCACACTCCCAGCCTGGGTGGTCGTGCTGGGTTTGTGCATTGCGGGCTAGCCAGGATGTGGCTATTGAAAGGGCAAACGTGGGGAAGGCCGGAGCTGGGCTATATGTGCATAATAGCAAGTCAGTCAGTGTTCACAGGCTGAGAATACCACAGTGTTTGAGCTAAGGGAAGCTCTTTGTTTGCTTTTCCTTGCACTAGTGACTGGGTTACTGCAGCCTAATAGAAGGCTCTTTATTTTATTTTATGCTCTGTGAACCTGACCCATCACAAATCAATTACAAAAAGCTTATAGGTTCTTTCATCCTGCTCCTCCCAGGAAGGGCAGCTGAGAATAATTTATGATGAATAAATCTGATAGTTCCCAGAAGACTGTGCTTAGTGAGCTTGAAGTTCTTCCTTCTGCTTCAAACATTCACTGAAAGAGAGAGTTGAATTTCAGGTGAGGTAGTGGTAGTAGAAGAAAAGATGTTTCACACTTCATTTTTACCAGTGGGCAATTTCTGACTGTCCCTCTGATGTACTCTGTAACTTTGGAAAGCATTATCACCCAGGGTCCTCCCATGAGGTAAAGTCAATAATAACTGCAGAGCAGCAGGGCTCCAGACTCTTGCTTGACACTTCACAGTTCACCCTGGCATCTGAATGTACCAACTTCTGGGAAGTTTAGGGTTAAATAAGTGAGTAATTTATTCTGTTGTAAAGACAGGAACTATTGTGAATTCATTCTGTGGCTCTGGATCCAGATGTTAAAATTGACTGAGGCCCACCTCTAATTCTAAACTCTGTGGTAGTCTACAGAGGAATTAAATTTATCAGCAAGAATTTAAATTACATCTTTTTCAAAAGCCTGTTTATATTCTTTTCTTTAATCATACTTTCATTGGGCCAGCAAATAATCACATTGTAATGACATTTTGCCAGATAAGCCACTTCAAAACCAGGAAGAAATAAAAATTACAAACACTGAACTGGCAAAGAAGACGACCACTAGAGATTGCCCAAATGGTGCCACAATGTCTGCAGACATTGCAGGGAGACAATAGGATACTGTGGAAGGTATAAGAACCAATTCTGGAGGCAGGGTGTTTGTTCAGGACATGCAGAATCACAGTCTCTGAGATTTCTGTTTCATTTGTCTTATTTAAGGCCATGTTTAAAAAGTACATAAGTATCTAAAGAGTCAGGTTGAACCTGTGGGATTTTAGATAGGAGATGGAGATGTAGGTGCTTTTGAGACCTTACAAGTCACTATTCTGCTGCTTTAAATACTTTAAGAGTTTGGCTCTTTGAGACTGAGGGGTGACGTGAAGATTGCATAAGTACTGAGTAGCCTCCATTCCCATTCACACTGAGGGGGGTTTGGAGATTCTGTCCTCTGCCTCAGTGTTGCTTTGACCCATTACTTAAAAACCCTAGACCCAAAGGTAAGCTCTGACCTACCCGAGGTTCCTCCAAAAAGTGATGGCTTGTTGGCAGCTTTTTAATTTCCCTTCCACCTTGCAAGGGTGTTGTGATGCATAATTTGAGTTTGCAAATTACACTGGCAGGAAAGCACTCTGACAAGCAATATATTGTGTACTGCAGAGCTGGGGTTTAGGCCAAACAGACAGAAAAGAAGCAGGAAGGAGGGCAACATTTTATTTTATCCCTTATATTTCTGAATCCATGTAGACAGTAGCTAGGTGGGCCCAGAAATCTCTGTATGCTGGAGAACCTGAGAATAGTCTTCACTTCTGCTTATGAAACTGTACTGGAAATTTTTCTCGTGCCATTTACTCTTGCAGGTCCAACACACTTAGTGCCTCCAGGCTGAGAGCAGAGTGAAGTTCAGGCTGAATAATGCAGATTGAAGAGATGCCTCAAGGTATCAAGGGTGGCTAAATCCTAGAACCTTCACCTGTTTAGATGTATGTGACTGAAATGGGTGGATTAACTCCTAAGGCATAGGGCAGGGTAGCTAGTTCACTACTAACTACTAGAGTTTAGTGAAGGAGATATGAGTGTTTGTGCAAGGAGAAGACACAGCAAACACAGCATCCACAGCAAACAATCTTTGAGTTACCACATGGTTATTAGCTAACTTCTTTAACTTAAAATTTCGTCTCAGTTAAAGGGAGAATATTGGACATTTGGAGTTTGTACATCCTTACGTCATTTAATAGGGCTCACAAGGAGGTGTGCTTAAATTCACTATTGCAGGATGGACATCCAAGGACTGTCTGCCTTTTATGCTAATTCAAACACTTGTTGCTGCTTTGATTTTGTGCTTAGGCAGTCCCAGCAACTGAGTGAAAGGAGAGAGCTGTTGGTAGCAGTTGAACCTCCTGCTATTTGAGAGCAGGTGTGAAGTTGGAGGACTTGGGCAAGAGAAGGAAGCCTGATTTGTTGCCTTTCTTCTCAGCTTTGAAAAACCCACATAATTTGTAGCATATATCATGGTCACTTTATAAAGAGAAATCTTTAGCAGCAAACCAGAGGGGAAACGGCTTATACATGGGAACTAACACACACATACATGTATGTTATCTCAGAATTAATTGTGTGTGTGTGTATGTAGGCATGTGCACGTGTGTGTGCCTATGCACACCACACAAGAGTGTGGCATGTCTCTGCCAGGACAAGCAGGGAGGAATTCATAGCTGTCTATAAAACAGATGTCCACAACTGAGCTAGTGACTCCACACGTCCTTACAATCAGTGGTGAGAAACAGGCACTTAGCAGAGCACTATTCCTCTTATCATCTGAAATAAATCACCTTTTAAAAGGGCTGTTTCTCTCTATTATCTGAAAATGAGCAGAGATCCATGTTGCAGAGGTGTAACATCAAGTGAGATGAATCCCACCTTTCCTGTCTGAGCTCTCTGGAGTATTCCACATTCAATTTACTGTATTAAAAGTTACTTACAGTGCTCCCTGTGTTACCTGAGTGTTCACTTACCAAAGTCAATGAGTAAACCTGATCTGAATCCAACTGAAAATTATAACAGATTTTCCACACAACAACTTCATTATTTATTACAGTGGCATGTGCTTTCTTAAATACAATCTTCAGTGTAAGAGATCTTCAGGTTTTGAAGGGTTCTTTTTAAAATTAGTTGTTCATTGATCTACATTATAATGTGATTGCACAGACAGTAGTGTTAGCACAATCAAAAGAGCTCTGGACCATACCATGGGACAAGAGGCAGGAATCTCTTATACCAGTATTTCTGCTAAAGTTTCTGTTACTAGAAAAAGTAAGAAGAACTGATTTGGCAGACAGTTGTTACAAGGTGAATTAATTTACTACATCACTAAAATAAGCAGAGTAGATACCTGCCTCCTGCAAACACAGCTGGCTAGAATGTTAGAGGGCACCCCCCAGGAGGAGTTAAATAAACTGTGTAATGTAAATGTTCACGTTTCAGTAGCATCTACACTGATCACAGTTTTACATGTCATGAAGGTTGCCCATGGCAGAGGGCTTGGAACTATATGACCTTTAAGGTCCTTTCCAACCCAAACTATTCTGTGGTTCTATGATTCTGTGAGGTACATCTTAGAGATGCTTAGGGCAGTTCAGGTCCTCAAATTACGCAGAGGAAATATCAGATGACACCAACCTGATTATACATCCTTTGCTTATTCATGCACAGAGATAATGATATAGATGAAAAACAGGGATTCCTGAGATACACCCAGATTCATCCCACCTAGCTTCAGATACTGAGATGTCCAAGTCAGAAGTCCAGCTGTTTTAACTCACTGTGGAGTTAGCAGAGAAAGGGACAGCTCCAAAGACCAACTCAGATTCGGATTTAAATTAATCTCCATAGGTATCTCTCTCCCCTGATGATAGAAGGATCCTAGAATAAATAAGTACCAAATGCAGGTGCTACGGTTAAATGAATGAACATATTTCTGTTAGCACCTTAGCAGTCCTGTGTGGCACTCATAGGGTCCTCAGTGAGTCCATCTGGATTTGGTACATCAAGGGAAGTGCATGTTTTTCCCTAGTTACCGAAGCACAAGTTATCAGTTGCTGTGTTTGCTGATAATCTCAAGATCTCAATCCTGAGAGTGCTGACAGAGGCATATGTGGTGCAGATCTGAGTCTGTGCTAGCTAGAGAGAGCAGTACTTACAAACAGTTCATTAACTCCACTTGCATTAGGTACTTACACAGCGGATGTTTAGAGGCTGTTTTGGCTGGAGTTGTAATGGCAAGTGGTTGCTAGGAGGCGGGAATAGATTAATCGTAAACAGAAAGAAAGGCAAGAGAAGCAGCTTTTGAAAGGGCAAGAAGGATGACCATGGAAAATACAGGCCTGTCAGTGCCACTTCAATGCCTGGTAAGGTTATGGAGAAGATTATTCTGGCAGGTTTTGAAAAACACCAAAGGACAATGCAGTCATTGCTCACAGCTAGCATGGCTTAATGAGAGGAAGGTGCTGTGTGTGGAGAGGACTACTGCCTGCAGTGCTGGAGAGTAGACCACTGCAACAGGAACTGGGAGACACTTTAACCCTCCCTTCCACTAAAGAAATTAACTAAGAGGGAATTCTACAAACCCTACCTCTTTCAGCATGTTTGTGGTGGAAAATAGAATTTCAATGATCCCATAGGGTGCCCTTTGCTATTGCTAGAAATAAAGAGCCTTGTGCAGAACTACTGCAGAGTCTGGAGAAGGACCACTAAGGTGATTAATGTATAAGATCATTGCCCCTATTAGGACAGGCAGATAGAGCTGGGAATGTTCAGCATGGAGAAGGGAAGGCTCATGGAGGGATCACATCAACATGTATCAAACCTGTAGGGAATCTGCAAACAAGATGGAACCAGGCTCTTTCCAGAGGTTCCCCATAACAGGATGACAGGAAATCAGCATGAACTGAAATACAGGAGGTTCCCTCTGGACATCAGGAAACAGTTTCCTTTTTTTAATGTAAGGCTCACTGAACACAGGAACAGGTTCCCTGCAGAGGGGCTGGAGTTTCTAGCCTTGGAGACTCTGATAGACTACATGGTCCATATAACTCTACACGTCATAGGCAACTGGTGACCTGCTTGAGCAGGTGAGTTGGACCAGATGACCTCTAGAGGTCACTTCCGACCTTAGCCATTCTGGTATTCTATATATATTAGCCTGGAGATCATCTGTGGATTTGTGGTTGTCAAAGTTCAAGGGAAGAAAGCTGCCCTTGCAGATGTAAGAGGATGTTAGTGGGAAAGAGATCACTTCCAGCTTATCTTTGGATGTCACTGTACTTGCAAGCTGTTGAGGAATTAACACACATGGCAGCACTAACATTTGCTGGAGGATTTTGGGTCTGTAGAGCCACATGCCTCCTACGCAAGAGGAATAGCTGAGAAAAATTGTTTCATTGCTCCTGATGCTTGTTTTCACACTCAGCAATCAGCTTTCCTTGGCATCTTTCCATCTCTGGGACCCAGCTGCCAACAACCTGGTTTGGGTTTAGCTGACCTATTGTTTGCTTTTCATCTTAAATATCATAGACCCAAAAAATAAAAAAAAAAAGAAGAGGAGAAGGCTAATTTCACTACAACAATGAATAAGTGCTAAGTAGATTTTCTTTCATACATGGTGTGTTCATACCACGTGTGTTTGTTAAACACCTGGCCTATATCCTCCTACAGTCACGCTTGAAAGAAATCCTGTGAATGTACGTAACTCTTTCGCAAAAGTGGCAGCCTGTGATCCAGGACACAAAGCAGTAAGGAGACCTGCTGGCTTTTGCAAGGAACCTTAGATCCTTTCCATAGCCTTTCCCATGCAAATTCATCAGATAAATAATAAGCCTACTTGATAGGAAAAAATAGCTTTCATAAAACTTTCAAGTAAATTGACATTCTATTTGTTTAGACTGAATAGGAGAAAAGAGATCATGTGAAAATGACCTAGGGATAAATCATTCTGGGGGCTCTGGTATGAGGATGTAGTAGTTTTCTTACTGAGCAGAAGCAGAACAAACATAGTGGAAGATCTCAGATTATGCGGGTGAAATAACTCTGCAAGTGGTGGACCCCAACGATCCTGGCACAGCACACTTCTGCTTTCACCACCAGTTGCTCTCAGAAGTTACAGCTCTCATTCTCATACAGTTCTCTCCTCAGTCACAGCTACATCCTCTGCTACAACACAATCTTTTCAGCATGATTCACATGCCGCTTCCCAATTTGTATCCAGAGACCTTCCCAAGCAGTTGTGGTAGGGTTCCCTAATATGGAAAGTATATTTGAAGAATGGGCAGAAAATGAAAATGTTGTGTGGTCCAGAATCCTCCATTTTCATACCTTATCCTGTTTACATATATATATAAAAAATTTGAAATGTGCCAAATCTGGTTTCTCTGTATGAACTGAGCATTGTAGAGTAACTATGATTTGTGTAGGGTAAATGCTTCCTGTTGGTATTTTAAAGCATACAGAGGCAGGCTTAAAATAATGCACCAGACCAAGAAGTTCTTTAAATAGCACAGGAAATATGATGAACTCTGAGTCCACCAGTGACAGCACAGGAAAAGGAAAAACAGAGATCAGATAAGACTTTGGTAACAGGAATGACAGCGGGATTATATATTCTTCCAGAGGTTATCACGAGCTTGATTCCGATACAGGTAGACTATTGCTAATAAAAAGAGCATTCTACCACAATGGGTTATACTCTTCTTCTGGAGCTGTTTCTGTAGTAACAGACAGAAACCACATTTACCCTGGTTTTGGGGGCTTGTACATCTTTAATGATACACTTCCAGAGAATTAAGGAGAAAATGAACAGTGACTTTGTGGAAAAGGTCAGCATGGGAACATTTTTTGTCCTGTTGTCTTGCTTGAACACACTGACTGCTGGACAGAAAAACGCTTCGTATCAGACGCCATGCTTGGTTACAGTTTTAATTATAGTCCTACAACTAGAAGAGTATTCCATTTGGGAGGAGGGGGCAAGGGAGGGGGGAGCCTTATTCTTATGGCTGGTACATTGCTGCTATTAACAGTTACTGCAGAGTCCATCTCCCTCCCCTTTGTCTGTTGATTTATGTGGGTGTTGTCACACAGAATTAGTTGATAATCTCATTATACCTAATCCTGTTTACTCCTACAAAGGAGCCTGGCAGAGCTCCCTTGTTTTGCTGTTTCTCTCTTCCTTTAGTTATTTCAGAGATATTCTCTGTAAAGCATGGACTTTCAGAGTGAATGCTTATCCTGTTTACTGTCCTTAATTCCAGACTCATCAAATTCAGCACCCTGCCCTATCCCTTTCAGTAAATATTTTTTTTTGAGTCAAGCATCATACAAACATTAGCTGTAGATCTTCTTATGTTCAGTTCACGTAATTGCACTATTCTGAAGCAATTAAACTTCTCAAATGACATTTCGGGTTTCCATTATCTTTTGTGCCTTTAAAAAGCAGTCTCCCTTACAAGATTTCTTTCTGGGCAATGCAGGAAAGAAGACTAAAAGCTGTAAATGTCTACACATATTTTTGGTACTTGAATGCTAAGGTGCTTAGTAAGGCAGATTCACTCAATTCAGGTAATTTCTAAAGCACAAGGAATCACAAGTATGTTTTTGGTGACTAGAAGCTCTTAACAAGGTTACTAAAAGCATGTAAATGTTGTTGATGTGAATACAGGCATTAGGAGCATGCCCACAGTAAACATAAATCTGGACAGCAGTTGTAAGGCAAGAGTAGAACTGTAACCACATCTACTTGTTTACCTTTTTAAGTGCTAAATGTAATTAACAATAGCATGCTTGACTTGATAAAGATTTGCATAGATGGGCTTAATAATTTTTGTTTTACCTATTTAGTGCTTGTGAAAAGTCCTAAGGAAAATGAAGACTTTATCCTTATTTATATAACCTAGACAGTAATAAACCCATTTTCTGAGTTTGTTTTAATCAAATAATCCCATTCTGAAGTGATGACTTTCAAAAGTACTTCAGTACACGCTATTTAGCATAATAGGTTTTGGAGGAAAAGAAGGTTCACAATTTCCTAGTGATTACTTTTCCATGGTTCCAAAAGCTATATTACACTTAGCTATACTGTAATTCTTCATCATTAGATGTCACAGAATTTCTACACTAAATTGTGTAGAAAGGGCAAGAATTGTAGGGGAAAGTAACATCACGTTGACTTGAAAAAGCAGAGGAGCTTTCTTGGAATGGAGCAAGAACTGTTCCACTCAAAAATCTTATCTTCAAACTTTTGGACCAAGATATAAATAAGAAGACTATTTACAACTTAAGCACTACATGTGTCTTACTTAGTTACCTATTGTACATGAGAAAACAATTTCAGCACAGTCACACACAAGCTGCAATTCCATCAACTTTCAGCATCCAGTATCCCAAGACTGCCTGCCCAGAACTACCACACTAGGCATTAAGCATTGTTGGTCATTTTATTGCATTTAGGAACACACTGAGGCTTTGATAAGGATCTCCACCAAGTAAGTTTTCAGTCTAAACAGGAATCGTTATCTGATTGTGACAATGCAGAATCTCACTGAGGAGGGGAAAGAAAAAAGTTTCAGCACAGCCTCTAAAGTTACAGAACCTAAAGTTATGAGAACAATAAAGTTCCTAGAGCTTAGAGCCCAGATTTCAGTACCATGTTACCACTAGGAGCTTCTAGAATCAGTTGCTATGTAATTGTTTATCTGCTTTAAATCACTTTGTTTGACTTCCTGCCGTTAACATTTCTGAAATTTCCACCATCAGGCATTAGGCCTCTCTATTGACCTTCACTCAAAAATCAGATAGCAAGAAGAAGTCCCTATAAATGGAAGAATTGGTTCTACATCCTTACTCCAAAACATTTAAAGAAGAAAGATTTCAAATTGGATCCTGCCATCCCCCAGCTGAGGACTCCAGTCACTGCCCTCTGAAGTAGATATTGCTCACGTTTTTCTGCTTCTCATAAAATGCTGAAGTACCTGCTGGGAGGAGGGAGAGGAATCACAGCACTCCAGAATTGTGTCCTTATCATCAAGACACAGAAGCAGTTCTCTTTTTCTTGCCCAAAGGCTATTTCAAAAGTTTGTATGGAGTGAGGTAACTTCTACAGGAGAAATGGAAGAGAATTGCCCCATTTGACATAGGAAAGATCTGCTCTAAAATTTGAACCAGAGACCCCGGGTCACAGGCTGAGTGTTTTAATTAACAGGCTATTACGTTATTAATGGAGACTTTTTTTTCATGAGAAGAGATAATTTGGACACAAATGGATCCAGCTGGGATGCTGATTCACAGAAGCTGGAGGAATACACACACGGAATCCCCCACCATGTGATAGCAAACACATCCCACTAAATGGTGTCAATGTGAGGGGGAGTGAGGCTGTGACCAGTGCTGTCAATACACATACTCTTACTGTTTCCTCTCAGGCAGCTCTAAGCTCCAGTACTCCTGGCTCTCTGTCGGCTACTGGACATCCAGTTCTTGGTTTGCCACATGCAAAAGATGCTGGGTGTTCAACCAAACCCTGTTACTCTCATCTAGGCAAGGAAGAAGTTACTCATTCACAATGGTGAATGTTGTAGTAGTGTTCACCATCAGTGATATTCTCGAAGATTTACAGCTGTGGAATTATGTAAAGCTGTGCCCAGACCTAATTTCCATGCCAGTGTCTTGTTCTTTTCCTCTACTCACCTGTTGCCCTGTAGAAATGATTCTTAAAATACAGAGGCCAGATTTGCAATCAAGTATATCCTGTGGTTGTAATACTGTATAATAATTTACAATAAGAATCCATTAGAAATGCACCTATTAGAATGGCATAGGAAGCATCCCAAGTACTTATCCATTTCCAAATTTTCCTCAGTTTCCCTTGTTTCTCTCCCTTAAAATTTGAAAGCTTTTAAAGCTTTAAAGCACAGAATGTGAGCAGAGCATATTCCCTGGGTACTTCAGGAGGTTGGCCTCTGAGGTAAATGCTTTTTGAGACAGCTGCTGCTCCTTCTGCTGCCCCTCTTGCCAATACCAGCCTGTTTACCTCATCTCCCTTTGCTTTTACCTGTAGGAGTCTTGCAGAACTCTTCACAGCTGGGCAGTTAAGAAGCAGAACCAAGGAAAAACCTGAATATCTTCTGCAATTGACACCTGGGTGACAAACACATAGAGAAGCTCTCCATGTGCAGCTTAGGGGTGTAACTTGGTTCAGGCTGCAGAGTGCTCTGTAGCAGACTTTGTAAAGTCTTCTCTATTGCACTGAATCATCATTAGTTTTGAGATAATGACTCAACAGAGCACTTCAGAAGAGAGACATCCTTTTTTCTCAAATCCATCTGTGTTCAACAAAGAAACTAAATATCCACTTGACTTAAAAATGCTTATATAATTTGCCGAATCAATTCTTTACAAGCAGCCTGATTTTACCATGTACTGCTTCTCTTCCTACTCCATTGTAGCTGTGATCCTGGCATCTCAACAGCAGGAAAGTATGGCTATGCCCTAGGAATACAAGCAATGGAATTTGAGACAAAGAACAGTCTGAGGAGAAATTCTAAGTCATGGTTTCCTTTTATTAGTTAAATTAGATCTATGGTGGCAATACCACCCTGCAGATAGACATAGTCAGACACAGATAGACAGACCGATATCCAGAGAAAGGCATTCATGCTCTCTTTACTTAGCAGGCCACATAGTGATTTTTTGCTTTACAGGAATTCCCACAGACTTCTAGACATGACATGATGAGAGCGTGCTGTCTCTTGCCTAAACAGTTTCAATTGATTTTATTATGAAAAAGGAATATTGGAACAACAACTTCTGTAAAAGACAATATGCCTCTTATTCCAATATAATAAGTCCTGACAGAAAGAGCATGAAAATGTATTTTCTGTAAGACATCTCAAAATCTCTGACAGCTGTATTTAGTGTTGTGTTTGGGCTGTAATTTTCAAAGGGGAGCAAGGACAGAGGTACTCAAATTTTGTGAAGTGTGGCCTTCATTCATTAGGTGCCTTAGAAGCTTAGACTTACTGTTCCATTCTAAGCTGCAAGAAATATCCTCTGCTGTAAAAATCCTGGCCAGGCATGCAAGGAACATTGTTACCTAGGGCGGGAGTACTCCAAGCTACAGTGCAGAAAATATAGAAAGACATGCATGTGATAGCCTTGTTAATAAAGTTTGTTAAATCCATGTTGGTTTTCTCAGACAAAACAATCAATAGTTTCATTGAAATAAACTTCATGGTGAGCGGTTCCACCAAGAGTGAGATATCATTCACAGCTGGTTCTAAGGGCACTACCAAATGGAGGGGAAGGTATCCAAGACTACCTCTGCATCTTAGGGAAGATCATCACTATTTATTTTAGCAGCAATGGTCAGAAGGAGAAAGAAAGTAAAGGAGGATAAGATTATGTCTCTATATCACCACTGATATATTATCAATTCTCTAAAATTATATCCTCAATTTTTATAATATTTTAAAGAAAAAACAAGCAAACTGTCAGTATCTCAAGCTAGTGGAGCATCCTGAACATTGGGAATATAAAAATGTGCTCCCAGCAAAGAAATCCCTAACAACTTAAAGATTAATTCTGCCCGTATGTGATAATAGTTTTCAAGAATATTGCAGAGTGTGGTATCAAACACTGCTGTATGGCTCCAATATAAAAGTACTGAAGGTAGATGTGGAAGACAGGGAACTAATGTTTATTAATCGTTTTTGTCACAGTTAGGGATACAGCTGAATAGCCCAAAAATATTCATAATAAAAATGTTCTCAAGCATATCCATTTATTGATCAAAGTGGTTCCTACTGTTCAGGTTGCATATTTTGTCTCGAGAGGCAAAGCAGAAGAGTTATCAGAGTGTGATAGCACAAAAATTGTAAGAAAAATCAGTAGACAAGTTACACATATAACACAGCATTCTGGAGGTATCTGTGAGACAGGCTGAAACAGGTAGCAATTAAAAATAGGCTGCAGGAGATATCATGACAGACCAAAGAAGATAATTCAGGAGAATTCTAGGTGTAAGGACAAAGAAGCATTGAAAGAGCTCATGGGAATATAACTGGAGACAGGCATGTAACAGCGAGTATAGAACTCCCAAGCTGGTCTCATGCTAAGTGTGATATAAACATGATAGGGCAAAAAAGCACCTAGAGGACCATGCAAGGTCTTCAGGATTTGGTGAAACAGATGAAGCAAAATGCATATAGTGTGGGAGTATTTTACGAGAGCTACAACACATGGAGACAAGATAAGCTGTGAGTGTGATAGCAAGAATGCAGTTATAGACAGAGGGAGAGAGGGAAGGAATTTTTAGTGATTTTCTTAGTATAGATCTGTTAAACATAGCTGAGCTGTTTGAGGAAGATAAGTTTAAAAGAGATTTAAAAGGCAGTTTAAGCTCTCATCAAGAAAAAAAAACAAGTTGTGGAAAATTTTAGAACCGAATAATTGTAACCAGAGAGATGATGAAAAGGACTTTGTGCGATGGTGGCATAAGATAGCTTAAAGACTATTCAAACTGACTTTGTTGGACAGCAAATAGTTTTTCTCCAGTGTACAGTGTAAGTGTAATAAAACTTCCTGCTCATTTTAAGTTCCCATTTGTGACATTGTATATACCTTTCCCTTACACAGAAGAGAACAGCTGAATAGAAATGTGGTTCCTGGAAAAAGGAGTGGGAGTACACAGAAAGACTGACTTTGTTGTGTCTTCTTAAGATGTTCTGGGAGTCATGGCATAGCTATAAAATTTTCTGGAGGAACAGAAATTAGGTGATCTTCAGTAGTCCCTCTGATGTCACTAGTAATTTTGGTGCTTGCAGGAGAAAGAAAATAAGATACAAAGGATCATTGAACACCTCAAGGAAGTAGAAAGAAAAATGGGATTTAAGATAAATGAAAATAAAGCCAACTCTGATAAGAAAATTTTAGACAAGTTTCTCTAGCAGCTGATAACTGTAGGTACCAGAATATTGGTAGCAAAAGTACCTCAGAGCATTGACAATCAGAATGTCAGTGAGAATACTGATATTAATATCAATCTGAGGACGTAAATGTATTAGGAACATGTGCTACTTTATTTTTAAATCAGAAGACCAGAGTTTGTAATATATCAGACAATTTTAATGCATCTTGTTTTACATAGAAGTGACATTTGGTCATTTACTAAATAGACAAATAAATGCAATAACTTCAGAAATAAAATACTGCTCAAGGATGTGTGGGTAAGAAAATTAATTAGGAATAATGGGGGGTCAATAAAGAACATGAATAGTCATTTAATCCCCATAGCTTCAGTGGTCAAAGTGTGTGGTTAAGATGACACAAGGCAGACCAAGAAGCATCTGGGTAAAGCTCTTCCGCTGCTGCTTGAGGCTGGTCAATCAAAAGGAAGAAAAGTGGAAACACTAAGTTAAAACTGTGTTCTTAATACGTGTGACCAGCTGCACAAAAAATGTGCCCTAGCAGGAGTTTGGGGCAAACTGAGAAGTCATGAGTCATTATGTTCTCTAAATCCATGAAGGGGGGAAGGCAGCAAGAATGTGGGAATTAAATGGACCACCAGCAGAGATTTATGCCTCGCAGGCATACACACATGCCATGGGAGACAGGCGTGTAACAGACGAGTACATTGCGATTATGGTCTGTCAAATGGTGAGCAACCCAGATCCTAAGCCATATCACCATTTACATCATCCCTGAGTTTACTCATCTAGGTCTCAAAATAAACAAAGGAGAAGCCTGAAATTTTAAGTGGTTCTACTTCACCTTAGACAAAAGTTTGAACATATTGCCCGAATCCAAAATGATGCAAGGAATGTCCAGCTCCCGGTGCTTCTGAGGCAAAAGTGAGCTGTGCTTATCATGCACACCCTACTGCTCGGCTGGCCGCACACACAGGATTGAAAGTAATAACAAAAATTGAGATGTAGCTCACTGCTCATTTGTTATGTGCTGCAGGAGCTCATCTGCCCAGAATTATCAAGCAGTCTGGATTTGAAGCCAGATTTAATTGCCATTATGAAGGAAAAGTCTTTCCCACTTATTTTCTGGAGACTCTAGCTTTTTGCCTAAGTATTTGAAAATGCACCTACTGCTGCCCTGAAATACACAGTAGTGAATAATAATGTTCCTGGTTCTTGCATTTAAAACATTATGCCTGGTGCCAAATGATACCTCAGTAGCAATATGAGCTATGAAGTTACACTGCAGTTTTCCTAATGCAACCATGCCACACGCCCAAAATCAGGAAAAATAGGGATTTTTTTAACTTCAAGAGCATGAATAAGTTTTGGATGCCCATGCTTAAGGATGCTTTCCAATGTATCTAAAGCAGGAGTGTATAAACTGTCCTGGTCCACTCAAATGCACCTGATCACTATTAATTGCCAAACTCTTTATTCCGTATTATTTCATGGAACCATTGAAGAAAGTGGCACCTTTGGGCTTGGAAATCTAGAGAAGGGCATTTCCCTCCTGTAAGTGATTTTATAACAGAATTATTTTTAACTTAGCTTTCTGCTAAGTTTTATCTACAATTGAAAACAGACATAAAAGATACACTAGAGCCTTCTGGAAAGGGTCAGAGGCACAAAGAGAAGATAAATTACTTTACAAATACCTTCCAGATTTGAAGACAGTGCATCAAATGTTACTATAAAAGCTGAACTGAAGTTGAAGCTAAACCTATATTTTAAGAATACGAAAACAACTTTGGGTGAGTCACTGAGGACACAAAAGCAACCACAAAGTTTGTGCACAGTCTATACAGCAAGCTTGACATGATTTCCAAAACCTTTAATTTCTGTTGGTTAGGGGAACTAAATACATCCTTTAAACAAAATGCTGTGTTTCTGCAAAGTTTGTGCTTTGCAAAAATGAAAAAGATACTGAAGACATTAACTCTTCAGTGCTGTACAAATATGGGAAGGATGTGTACTACTGAAAAGCTTGCACAGATCACCTTGGAAATGAGTGTCTGAACTATTGACCTGGGCTACAAAGTAGTCTTTGAAGAGAAGGAATATATTCCAGCACATTTTTTTATTATAGTTTAGAGCTTCTCTTCTGGTTGTATTTCAAGATACAGTATGATGGAGCAGATATTTTATATCTTTCATAAGAATTAGATGCCTAGCTTGCCCCAGAAAACCCTGAGCCCTAGTATGGCCACAGACAGTTTATTTAGGCTGTAATCATCAATGAATCACTAAAATTCCTCTTTGTGCAACCTTTGTCACCTACTGAGAACGTATCATGGCTTCTCTGCAGGTACTCGTCCAAGTTAATGAATCTACGTTAGGGAAGAAAGTTTTCTGGCCTCAGAGTCCAAGGAGCTTATCCAAAGTCCACTGGATTCAAAGTGAGCTTTTTCATGAGAAAGATTTGAACAAAGCCTTTAGTATTAACATGAAATCCTGGAGGGGATTGTTGCTGTTCTTAAAGACTTATTTTATCAGTATCAATGTTGTTGTGGTGTCAATGGTGTCAATGTCTTCTGTGGAAGAAGGCTGGTGAGAAAGCCATCATTAACATAAAATATTTTCTTATTTACTCTGCATGAAATGAGGAAAATAAAAAAATCTGTCATAATAGTCTTCTAAAAAGAATAAATTGCACTTAAGTGGGTTCTGTTTTACATGTGGTATGAACACAAGTTAGTGAGGATGACATCAGTAAAAAGAAATAAACAGTGTAATGAAAAATCTGGTTCCCCTAAACATCAGTAGAAATTCTTATCACATTCTCTTCTGTTTGTCTGAGCCATGAATGTTTCCCTTCTCCTTATGATGGAAATGAAAATCTTTCATAGATATTACAGGAAAGTCTATATAAAATTTCTGCACAAGTCAGCAAGACAGTGTGAACTGGAAATTATATATTTATTATGATTATTCAGAATACAGATTATATTTGTATTCTTGGGTACTTTGAAGTGTAAGTGCAGCTTTCCTTTGTGTAGACTGTAAAGGAACTAGTGACCTAAAGTGTTCTACACATTTCGTAGGCAACTGCATATACAAGGCAAGTATTCCTTAAACAGTGTGTGTGACACAAGCAATCAATGTCTTTTTTTACCGTTTCTGTGAAAGCCAAGTCATTCTGTAGAAAGACTTCAGGTCTCATCAAGCAGGAAAAAGACAGCAGTAATGCAGTAATTGTAGCACTTTCATAGACTAATGGAACCCAGGGTTCTGGTCCTGCTTAAAGGGCTATTTATGTGAAACAGTGAGTGGATTCAGGGCACAGTCCTTGGAGCAGGGGTTAGAATTCAGATCTCCCCTTCTCGTGACAAGTATTGAACTTAACACATTCTAGCAGGAATCTGGAGAAATCTGTGTTGTTCTTGTTTTGTATTGGCTATCTTTAGGCATCTTTTGCAATGAGAACACTGACTGAAGGCACTTGCTCTCAGTGCTCAGAGAATTAGTTATGAAAGCCAAATGCTCAAGGGCGAGGCCATGTGTGACTTTGAAGCGCCTAAGAAAGAAGCAGATATTGGAAGCCAGACTTTCCAAAAACTGTTTCAAAGCCTCTTCCAGCTTCAGTTCTTTCTATCTCTCTGTAGGCACAGGAAAATAGCTCACAGCATCTGGAACGGAGTAATTTCCTGCAAACTAACACTCAAAATTGTAAACCTACAGTCATGTTATGTTACTACGTGTATGACCCTCTTACTTATAAATTCCAGTCTGTTACGGATAAGACTGACAGAAAATTATACAGATGCTGTTCAGAGTGCAGGAGGAAATATGCTGAAATAGGTCATTATTTGGCCATCGTCTATGTAATGCAGGGGCCAAAAATGTTGAAAACAGATTATTTCTCCCTGTGTATATTGAAGAAGAAAAGGTTACCCAAGGTTTTCTATGCATTTGGCTCAAGGATGCTGGAATATGAGAACATGTGATTTGTTAGGGAAATCCTATGTGACTCCTCTACAGCAGCTAACCAAGTAAACAAGAAGTGAGCTGGAACTTTCTGTACAAGGACTTTTACTGGAATCATTCGGAAGCTTTTGAGTATACTCAGGCTTCCTTGGGAGGTTCCCTCTGTTGCTGCAGGCATCATCTCTCAAACAAATGAACTTTGAACAGCTCATGATTTTCAGGTCAAGGACTTCAGAAAAGGTTTTTCACCCCCCTAGAAGTTCAAGGTCATGTTATTGTAATTTTTGTGTGAGTTGATAGACTTCTACAAAATATGCTCCAGACTTCTATTTTTAAAAGGAAATAAATAGCATAACTATCACTTAATAAACCTTTGATCTTAACAATCTTGCTGATAATCTTCATGTAAAATATGAGTGTCTTTAAAAGGCATTTTTTTGCATATCTCCACATGTGGCTTTTCAGACATTCAAGCTGGCACCTGTCTGAGTCACTAAATACAAAATGATACAAAACTTCTGATCTTATTCTAAGCATTCAACTATGAAAATGACCAGTGCATTTCTTTACTTGACTCCAATGAAAATCATATGGGATCACTGAATGCTGAATGCCCAAGTCTATCATGATCAAATTACATCACTCAGGAGAAGTCAGTGGTAATGTGTTCTTAAAAGATCACAAGGAGAAGACATAAAAAGTAGGATTATTGCTAAAAATGAAA
>VWZT01001097.1:68693-80852 GCA_013397055.1 Pachycephala philippinensis
TGCAGAAACAAATATCAGTAGTGAGTGCCCATCACTTTTGTGATCATCTCCTTGTCTTTACAGTGATTATGCCTGTTTGGCTAAGCTTAGTGACAAAAGCAAAACAATATTTCATGCCAGAATTCAGTAATCACTGGATTTGTAAATCTGTGGCCATTGTCCTGTGAGTAATCTTCCAGCTTTGCACCTTAACCACTACAGCCCCATGCTTTCCATTAGTTTCCAATACAGAAATTGCCTGTGAAAATTATTTCTCACGTCATATATGCTGACATTTCTACATCATTTGAATGAAGCAGAGCAAAAGCCCCAAATCTTTTCAAATCAGCTTATACAAGACTTACTTGCACTCTGTACTCAAGTTTTCAGTTCAGTTGCCAGCTCTTTGGGCTGTAACAGTAACCATTCAGGATGAAAGCAAAATATGACATTGAGCACCTGCTCAGTGTTCAGGAGTTGTACTTTGTATCTAGAATATTCCTAAGATTCATGTATCCTATCATTCCTAGTAGTTTTGGATGAGCCTTACAGGTAATATTTCCTCTTGGGTCCCCCCACTTCATCTGAGCAACTAACAAAATGCAGGCTGTTGTAGATGATTCATATTCAGGGAAGAAGGTAGTGACAGAGTCAGACCTTTTGTGATGTACCCTAGTTTACATGCAAAGACCCCAGTAAGCCTGTATTCCTCAACACATCAGCCTCTAACATCTGGATTCTCTTCCACTGCTCCTAAGCCCCTGTTTCTTTCAGCCAGCACTCACAGGAGCTCTCATCTAACTTTCCATTGCTCATGGCAAGTGCTTCTGCAGTGATATCTCCTATTTCTACACTACTTTCTTTTCCTGCTCATATATTTGTTTGTTGGCTATGCAGACCTTCAAAAATATGTATGAAAAAAAGCCCTCCTAGCAAAAGTTTGGGGTAGAGAAAACGATTTTTGCTGGTTTTTACAAAATACCAATACACTCACACGTTCCCTGGACAAATTTTGGTTTCAGTTCTGTTATTCTCAAGCAGTGGGAAAATGGGTAAATGTCTTAAGGATACTGGAACACCCCAAGACAGTACTGTGACTTCACTGAGAAACAAAGAACACAGTCTTTTATCTGTCTTTTGCAAACCTGAGAGATCAGTGCCAGAAGATGTACTTTGTAGGGATTCCAAGATCCTGTCATCAAAATCATGTCAAGAGGATCACGCTCCAAAGAGCATCAGGGAGGTAGAGACTGCTGATGCCTAAGGCAGCTCTACATGTTTTCTCTAGGTCTGGATCTGCATAACTTCTTTTGCTTTTCACAAGCCATCAGGACCTTGGATTTTGCTAGATGAAGGAGTCATATAAAAATAGTGTAATGGAGATCCTCTTCTCTTCATAGAATGCCACAGATTCTTCATTATCTAAATAATTTGGATTATTTTAGATGCTATAGGTTGATTCTTCAGAATTTATTAGGCCTAAGTAGGAGATTTCAAAAAACATAGATTGGAAAAGTAAAATGTTGTGGAATATACTCCCTTGGTAGAGTATTTGTTGGCTCTCTTTCTGAGTTTTGTAAAATCAAACTGAATATTTTTGTAATAATAAATCGAAAGAATACAGAAAGTTTACCAGCCAGGAAAAAAAGAAAACTAAGTTTTATAATAGAAGTGATGCGTGCAATTTAGATATTGATTACAATTTGGATATAGATTGATCAGCAATTGTTATTAATTTATCAAGATTATTCAGAAGCTGCCCAATGTTGTTTCCCTTTTGACTAAAAAAAGTTTCCATGCATAAAACCCTTCCTCAAGAAAAATCAAAATGTATCAATTTTGAAACTCGCAAATATTATTCAGTGTTGCATTAATTTCAAAAGCAAAATTGCAAAATCACAAATGATGTGTTAATTACATTTGTTTCCAAAGCAAGCATAAACACACCCCCTTTAAACATCATTAATTGGCTTTTAGGACTAAAATTATGGGGAAGAAAGGGTCATAGTGGTAAAGTAACAATCTTTCTAGTGATAATGTCACTACAGTCATCCTCTCTGCTCCGTTCATCTTTTTCAGGAAAAGTTTTATGAGGGTATAGGTCTTATGGTATAGAGTTCTTTTCCCACTAAAACTGACAGCAAAGGTTTGCATAGGCCTGATAAGCTCCTGAATACATCAAAGACAAAGGATTTGTGCTCACTTTGCCTGGCCAGATTTGATATTGAACATACATGCTAGTAAATATGGAGCTGGTTTATGTCCCTTAATAAAATTTTACAGTTACATAGCTTTATCTTTCCAAACTGCTGTAAACTGCAAATGACTAGCTAAACACAAAGATAACCCTTCCTCTCTAATCTTTAGAGTGCCATGCTTCCCATTTGCTTCCAGTACAGAGATTTCCTGTGAAAGTTATTTCTCTGTACAGCACTGCAATTAGAGGAGAAAATTTAAGGCATCTCTGGGAGGCTATTTAGTGGGTTGGTTCTCCAGCTTCTGGTTTATCTCAAAAGGTAAGAGTAGCATCACATTTGGTCAGTGACTGCTGCAGGATGCAATGAGGGCTAGCTCCCTGGAAATTTCTATGGAATGGAAATTTGGAGGGGCAGCCTATAGCCCTTCATAAGGAAGTGCTAGAGTAGCTTTTAACCAGCTTCAGAATAATTAAACAAAAGAGCAAAGGAGAAGTGAAGGGAGAACAAAAAAGGAAAAAACCACCATCTAATCAAAACGAGGAGAGAGAGACAATAGTATTTGCAGAGCTGTAGTAGTTAGCAAAACTAACGTTTTTTAGTGTTTAAGGTGAGACTACCCCCAGATTTTCTCTTCTAAAGCTGAAATGCTTGTTTCTGGGTCAATCTGAGACTGTGCTGAGTAGCTCCCTTTGAGCTTATAGTTATAGTTCTTACCAGCTGTGAGAACCCATCCCACAGGCGAACTGGTACAAATTCCCCCCGAAGCCTTTGGTACACTCCCTCTTTCTGGAGTCAGAGCCAGTTGCACTACCAGAACAGACTTCACATCCATGTGCAATAACAGCAGCCTGCAGTCTCTCTGGCAACCACTTCTTGCCAAAAAAAGCAATGATTTATGCAATCACTGTCATCTGTGGAGCATATAAGCTTATCTCCTAATACCAGAGCCTCTCTCTGAGGTTGTGGGCACGGAGAGATGCTTGCTCTGCTATCACTGCAGGACAGTGCTGCTCTGTACTCCCAGCTGGAAACAGAATAACCAGCCCTTAATTCCCGAGAGCCACCTTTTCTCACTGCTGTGGAGCTTTGGTTGGCACATACCCACGGCTACTGTAACTCCTTCCTCCTCTGGATGTGGTGAGGCTAGGGAAAAGCTTTTACCACTTGGACGCCAAAGGAAAACGTGTTAATGGCACATTGGCTTATGTTAAACTGTCGAAGAAGTGGGAATTTCAGCAAGTCTTTCTGTCCAGGCTTTCTCTTCTGCGGGTGGGAGGAGTCGAGCCATTCTGAAATAGCTCAACACAAAGGGTTGTGTTCCCGTGAAGTCCGGGAAAGTGGTAGGATTGCACAAGAGAGTTGTCAAGGTTGCTGCCTATAATAAGGGACAGGGTGAATCATAGTGTGACTGTCACGGGCAAATACAAGTTTCTTCCCAATTTTCTGAGAAAGCCTCACTGTTCTCTGTGAAAAACGCACGGTTTCTGCACCCGAATACAATGAAAAAGAAAGCATGCCCTGGTGCGGGGACCAGAAGTTTGCACTTCCCGCTCCCTACCCAGGCACTACTGTTTGCACAACCACCTTCACTCCTGCTTCAGCCCTTTCTGCCTCCACTGCTTCCCTGTTGGTTTTTAAGGGACGTCCATGCTTCAAAATCAGAGTGGACAGTGCCCTCTAGCCTAAGGAGGTGGCCAGAGCACCCTGCGGGCATGGAAAACAGCCTCTGGAGCACCCCTGCCCATTGCACCCCAGCTCTTCCACTTCCCAATCAAGCCCTTAAAGCCTGTACGTACATTTATGATGGTTGTTTTTCCCTTGTGACTACAGAGAAAGTAATTTCCCTGGTGTTTAAACCCAAGAGGGGGTTTCAGGGCCACAAATGCCAGTTGAGTGACGCTTGAGTAGAACTGTTGAGGAGGTAGGGCAAGATGTAACAAAAAAGATTGGTATTAATGCCATCATGTCCAAAGCCAAGAGAAACTCCATCTAAATGTGACTTCACACAGCGTGTATATTCTACATCTTCCAGGTTGAAACTTTCAGAGTCTTCCTTGGCATCAGTTTTGCTAATTATAGGCATGAGAGGGAAGATTGCATGTAAGGTCAGGGGTCTGGAAGAAGGCGTCATGGAATTGCTGCCTGTTGGTACACAAAAGTCGAAAGACAACAAAACCTCAGCTTACAGAGCTGTGTAGGAAAGCAAAACTGAGAAAACAAATGAAACAACAGGAATTTCCTTTTGGCTAGAACAAGTGCTCTGTGCTCAGCAGGTTGCTTCCTGTGAGCCTTTTCCCCTGTTCACTAGATGCCTATGTGGATGTTTTATTATATATTTTAGGTTCACCAGAGAGTGTGTCAGGACCTTGACTTTTAAGTTTGCAATTTTCATGAAGTAAAGGAGAGTTAGCAGCCTACCCAAGTGTGAGGAACATCAAGATGCCAAGTGCTGCATAACTCATGCACGTTCAGCTCCAGGCTGCATTTCACAGCAGCCCCACACATTAAACAGGGAAGAGGTACAAGCTGAAGAGACATGCAGTACTTGGAGAATGCAACAGCTAGCATGCCAAAACCAAACACCCTTACTGGGCCTTCACTGAACTATCTCTAAAACTGCAGTTAGGAGCTTAATAAAAGCTTCTGATATGTATGTTCTCATGAAAGTCAGGTACTCCTCCCAGGCAAGTTAATTTCCTTGTTCCAGTGGGTATCCAAATGAGTTGGTTATAGAGTTTTGTGGAGGATGAGCACTGCTGTCCTGCTGAGATGTGGGCTCACAAAGAGCAGAGTCCAGATGATCTTTGCTATTAGGGACACAGCTCACCTCCCTCAACTGTCACTGTGATGCTTCAGACAATGGGCAGAAGGCAGGTTCCCTTTTTCCTCAGGTTCCTACTGTCAGTTCATCCTGGCTATTGCAAGTGTGCTTGGGTCCCTGGCTGTGCCTGAAACACTCCAATCTAATAGCTAAGGAACAAAGCTGAAGTTTGAACTCAGCACCTCCACCAGAAGAAGGTCAGCCTAGAGCCCAGGACTGTGGTTTGACACACAGCAGGAGCGCTCCTTCAGCTTCTGCCCTTGCATGTTAATTCCAGCCCTACAGCCCTTTAACCTTTGCCCTTAGCTGTTTATTCCTGTTTATTCCTACCTCCTACCAGCCTTCCAGTGGCTTGATGTCCGTACTCAGTGTAACTCACAGCAGGGAATCTATTCAGTTAAAAAACAAATTGAGGGGAGGAAAAAAGAAAACAGAAAAAAGAAAACAGATAAAAGAAAAAAAAAGAAAAAGGAAAAAAGAAAAAAAGAAAAAAGAAGTAATTGTTTCCTCACTCTGTCTTACTCTGTGGATGTATGCAAAGCACTATGTTAACACAACGCAGGATCGTAGCATAAGAGGCATATGATGGATGCTGAAGTTCACACTGGTGGCAGAAAAAGTACCTGCTGAGCCCTAATCTAGGCCAATACATGCATTAACTCAGCCTGTGCCTCATGCCCTCACAGAATCTGTCTGAAGAATGTGCTTTGCAGGCTCACAGGTGAGCTGTGTTTCAGAGCAGGGAGGACAGAACAGAGACAAGTGTGAATGTGGATCCATTTTAGCTCCGTGCTAACGAATGTGGTTCTGTGACACTGGGTTGGTTGTTCTCTGCATCTCATGTGACCCCAGTGGGGGATGAAGCTGCCTAGACATCCAGCTTGGCCAAGAATGGGAACAAGACAAAGCATGCTCAGTCACACAATTTTCAGCATGTACATGCATTTCTGGTGTCTCCACTGCTGTCCACACGTGTTTGGAAAAGTGTTTCACAGAAAATTGTTCTCTGCCTGGAGTAGCTTAGCTTTGCAGCACTGATGCTATAGCAAATCAGGCCCCGTGCAGGCAGCTCCTTTGGCTTTACCAGGTTGTGCAGAGGCAAATTAAAATTGCCATTAGTCTTCAAACTAGTGAAAACAAAAGTGCTTGTTACACCAGAAGGGAGGATTATGTACACAGATACGTCATTAAGTTGATACTAGGTTAGAATTGTATGTCATTATAGAGTTATTTTTGTACTATAATAAAAACAAAGCTGAGAACAAAAATAGGTCCACCTTGATGGAAACTCCTGGAATGGATACAGAATTTGCTGCAATAATTAACCTCATGCAAACAATTGCCTGCTTTTATGAAAACTTCTTTCAAGCTGACTTCGAAACATGCTGGAATTATCTGCTTTACTAAAGTTAGCACTTCTGTTTGTGTACAAATACAGACCTTTTATTAGCCTACAAGAGAACTGAGGTTAACCAGGGTAAATGAAACACCCAAAGAAACCCCAAAATTTCTTAAGTCAGGCCCAGAAAGGACAAAGTTGCTTCTAATAACTGCATTTTGCCATCATATCCTCTAAGGCCACACCTTGAGGCATCTTATTTGCATGTTGTTTAATACTATAACATCCCAAGCTCTGATGCACTGTGTCAACAAGAATTGAAACCACATCTGAAAAATGACATGGAAAGACTGACAGGAGGAATACTGTGAACCATGTAAATACAGAACTTCCTGTGCTCCTGAAAAGCATTTTTTACATATCTCTACCTCCTCTATAGCTGAGCTGTCTTTGTCTCGCTACTTCTATGCTGATGCATAGAAATTTGGTTCCAAGCAGTGAGTGGGCTAGCAGCTCAGTGCAAGGATAGTGCTGGAGAAGTCATATTTCTTTCCCGGGATACAGTTTAGTGTGGGTAGAGGGTGTTGCTGCCTGGAAACTTTTTGCAAGGAGAATTTTGAAATTTCCAGCCGCTTATTTGGGATTCACTGAAATGGCAGCTCAGCTTGAGTTACATGAATTCTAGTTGAATGGCTCCTGTTGACGTGGAGATCAACTCTGGAGTGCATCTAAAGTTCATAACAGCTTAAAGTACTTCAAATTCATCCAACATTCATCAGACATGTTCAGGCCACGGACTGATGCACAGAAAATCTGAAGCAACAACTTACTAAGCCTTGTAGTACAGAGGGCATTTCTCGGTGAGATCTCTTAGGAATGGATAAAGCATGGCAATATCTAACTGACAAATTGGTGATCAGAAAAGTGTGACTGACAGGAAAGGTCCTGCATTGGAAATAGAGCCAACACAGCAGTGACAAAGAGTTGTGAAATAAGGAGCATAGTTGAAAGTTTCACAGAACACGACAGGATGTTTGAATGTGCTTGCTGTCAGGGAGCCAGTGAAGGGCCTTGTAAAATTACGAGCATATGAATGTCTGAGATGTTCTTGGTATCTTTTATTTTCAGATTTCCATGCTTCTCTAGCTATTACAAATCTAAATTGCTTCTGACTCTCATAAATCCTCTTTTTTGTGATGTAATTAGGCCTTTCCACTACTGTACAAAGTATGCCTCTTCAATTTCATATCCATAAATCACACTTAATTCTAGGACCGATTCCACCAATTCTTCCACAATCAGCAAGATTGTTACCATTTGTTGGTGTTTCTTCAAAAATATATATTTAGCTTTATTCCTTTCCAAGAACTACTCTGTGTCCTATTTCATTGTCTTAATGACTGACCTCTCATGCTACTGTATTAGACTCAGCAATATGATGCATCCAGTGTGATGATTAAGCATGTGCTGTACTTTACACTGCCAGTATAACCACCTGCATGATGGCACAAGTGCTTAGATTGAAAAGCAGGCCTGCAGCTGTTAACTGGTTACAGCATGGAGATTGTTATAGCAGGGGAACTTCAGCAGCAGGTCCCTTCTCAGGCACCAGTTCACTGTAGCCCCTGAAGACAGGTTTAACTGAGGTATTATGACGTAGCTGAATGAAATACAAATGGAAATGCCTGCTTATGGGAGCATCACAAGCCACACTAAAGCAAGGGTGGAAAGAAGGAGCATTACTGGACACAGTGGGCATGAACGACTGTAGTCAAAACAAGGAATGGTGAGGAGTGTGCTGGTGACATCAAGATCACAAGACAAGACCAAAAGTTCAGTTCCCTTAGCATACGCTACTTGTCATCCCCCCAAAACTGTGCTCTGATAACATGGGCTCAGATGACATCTTCTCAACAGGACGGTAGACAGTAGCCATAGAGATGTGAAAATGAGGAAATAAGGTGATGGGCCTTTTCCAAAGGCTCTGTAGAGTAAGACAAGGAAGGGTCTGAGGCAAGATCATTGCACAGCTGCTTGACTCATGAAGATATAAAAGACCTGTTCAAAAGAATTGTTTGTAGTTGCCAGTGAAGATGGACCCAAGGTACTCAGTGAAGACTCAACAGTTGGTACCCTTGTCCTCTGTCCCACACAGAAATTACCCTGGTCAGACACAAAGATCTTGGCATTTGGCAATGTGTGGCAATGTAATCCATCTCCTGTCACCTCTGTAACACATGCGAGAAGTTTTACTTTCACTGCCAACCATAAGGGTCTTATTACTGGCAGTGAATCCTGTATTTCAACACCATGTACTTCCCAGGCATCTGAGGTAGATTTTTTTTCCCAGTGAAAGGAATGTGAGTGAATTAAATTTAATTGGTTTTGGCAAGTAGTGTTTTTCTTCCAATTTCTTTTAAAATTCACTGCACTATCAAAGTTAGTGCAGGTCAGTAGATCAAAGTCCTTCATAACTTCTCCCAGCAAACACAAAAACCACAATAGACTACATGGTTTTCCTGCAGACAAGAGAGACCAGGGAATTTTTTGAAGCCCTTTAGCAATATATTGCCAACATGACCCTGGGTTTACAGGCATAGGTCTTTAATGATGAAGGAAATTCTCTGTATTTGCAAATTATTAATTACCAAGAGTTTATTTCTCTGGGGTCAGTGTCCTCTTCCAAGAAAAGCTCTGTGTCATCTTGACAACAAGAGATGCTTCCACTGAGACTTCGTAGGAAAGAAGTGTTGCTTTGTAAGTGCACAAAAATACATACACTATCCCCAGTACTCGAGGTTATTCTTGGCATGAGCAGAGGTTACTCCTGTGTTTATCACAGCCAATCTGAGTTTTGTTATTGGCCTTCCTGAACACATTCAATCAGACCCGAATTTGCTTTGTTGGTCGTATTATATAATTTTGTTTTAAGGAAAACAGGGATAGCCCATAAAAACAACCATTGGCAGACCTTTGCTGGCAATACTATATATTTGCAATTCTGGCTTTTGTAAACGCTGGTAGAAGTACTACCTTTCAAACTTCTGGTTAAACTGTATGATTTGTAAAATGTGC
This sequence comes from Pachycephala philippinensis, assembly GCA_013397055.1. NCBI lineage: Eukaryota > Metazoa > Chordata > Aves > Passeriformes > Pachycephala > Pachycephala philippinensis. The sequence continues at coordinate 78,106 of VWZT01001097.1, forward strand.
ACACAACTTCTCAGCAAAGGAAGTTCTTTAATATTCTTTATTGGCTGGAGGAAAGTGGGTGCCAAATACAACTGTGAAATGGGAAACAATGCACAAAGGAAAAGTTCCAGAACATCAACACATCCGTTCCTTTTCTCTGCCCTAAATAACCAACACGCCCTTAAACACAAGACTAAATGGCTCCAGGAAACTCTCATTAATGAAAATGTCCTAGCTGGACTTCTCACTTTCATTAGGAATTACATGCCTCAAGAACTTTTTTCTGACCTAGACAGCAGATCTGTTGTTCTCTAAGTAATACTAAGCCCTGAGATAGACTAAGATAAACTGAAGCTAGCCTACTTTCCACAGAGACTTAAACCTCTCCCTCTCAATGTCCAAAATATTAGTGTTGAAAGGCACAGCCCTGCTGCTGTTGACATAAATGACAAGATCCTACACTGACTACATAAAGACACAGTTGTGCTTTCCAGCATCTGTCCTTCAGTTTTCTGGAAAACAGAGATAAGGCAGGAAACAAAATAAATGGCCTTCGTGTATGTACTCTACGCAGATAAATTTCCTAATAAAATATAGCAGTTATGATATTTTATGGAGAAGACATCATGATGAGACGGGATACTTGTACAGAATATTTACTGCAGATCAGAAGTAGCAGGGTAATTAGGCCGCTCGTTTATCTCGGCGATGTTTATACTAAAATTAAAGTTTTTTATTGTATAAAAATAGAGATAACTGATATCAACCATCTTGATATCAAGTTATTATCAATAAGTTGGTATCAGCCATAACTGGTATCAACTTATTATCTTGAAACCTGTGCTATACAGACTAGTTGTAAATTGCACCAGACCTAGAAATTTCTGTCCCTTAACTTCCAACTGAATCACTGAAAATTGACTCATTATTAAAATATCAAACATTAAAATAACTTCAGGAACTACCCCTACCTCTGTTTTCTCCTGGAAGCTTCTTCTAATTTCACAATCCCACTTCTCTGCTTAAAAAACCTTCAAACACAGCTCCTGTATGAAATGTCTGTGAATTACAGGGAAGCTACCTGCCTAATTAAAAAGAGAAAACAGTCAAAAATACTATTGCTTGGTTTTGTGATCTGAAAAATTTGCCAAATCTTCTGCCACTACTGATGGTACCATGTACATGGTACAGGGCTTTCTGACAAGTGAGATGCCTGTGAGCCTTGACTAAAGCTGAAATAGCACGAGCTGCAGAAAAGGAAGGTGGTACAATTCCATTTAACATTTTCAATGCCTTTGAAAGACAGTTCTTGTGTCATTTTCATGGATAGAAACCAGCATTTGTGTGTCTGTCATCCATGGCACAAGTGCACGCTACATCCTTGTGAAACTTGGATGCAGACTCTAGAGAGGGCACCAGGCTCCAGTAAATGAGGTCTGGAAACAAAGACAGAGGCAGTCCTCCCTTGAACAGGTGTGTACGACGAAAAGTCCACCTTCTCCTCAAACCTTATGGTGCTATGGGTACTCCCAGTCTCATTTTGATTTGGCTGCTTTTGCATGGAAAGAGAGTAGAAGGGGTTCTGGGCTAGAATGGGAACTAATGGGAAAATGTTTTTAGGCAGTCGACATATGAAACCTCTTTGTGCCTGCAGTAAAGTCTTCACCAGAGAATTAGCCTTCCAGCAGCCTTTCCAGTGGGGAGAGATTTGATACTGTGAAAGGACGACTGATGTGCTGCAAAGACACCTGCTCAAACCTACTAAATAGAAGATCCCTAATAGGGGTCTTGTCTTAAAGTCTGTCTATTCTTGGAGTTGTGTTTCAATGTGCATCAGTGTTCTGCTTGGGAGTCACAGCCCACGGCTTCTCTTCCAACCAGGTTTAAAATAACCCACGAATGGTAGGTGTATGAGGAGACTCAATCCTTCCTCTTGGGATGACACAGGCCAACATATAGACAAGTGTCTCAGGGTTCAAGGCCTGAAGTCAAGTGTGTTCCTGAGCCAGAAGAGATCTGAAGTCATGCATCTTGATGCATGACCAGACCACAAGGTTCACATACATCTTGCTGGTCTACTGAAGCTCCAGTTCTCTTTGCACAAGTAAAAATGCTGGAAAGGAAATAAAACAGTGGCAGATTTCTTCTCTACAGAACAGTCTGTGTTCACTTAGACTGTGCAGGCAATGTACAGGATGGCAGGAGAGTCTGGATTTGAGGACCTGAAATCATCGACTTAGCCATCATGGGACACAAGTTTGGCCCAGGACTTCCATGTAAGTATTTGCAGTTCCCTGTCATCTGGGTCCTGAGACAAACAAACAAACTGCAGCAACTTGGAAAACCACACTAAGAAGTAGTAGGCAAAAAAATGCAAGGAAAATCCAGCACTTACTTTTTCTCCCCATTCTCCTGTGGTTGACTGGGGCACAAGAGAGGAGCCACAGCCTTGCCAACTCTTCTGATTTTATGGGTCTCATGGCATATTTTTTTTTAATTGCCCGACTCTTGAGACTGCGGGATTGTGAGGATTTCAAGTTTAATTAAAAAGAGAGGCTGACATGCAACAGTTGTGGCTTCAAAGAAATGTTGGAGGCCAAGTCCCGGACCTCAAAAACTAGTGGCAAATACAAAGATAATACGAATATGGTCTGTAGGGCCAGGCCCACCGCGTCCAACCCTGAAGGTCTGGCAGCGCTGGAAGCATTCAAGGTACTTTTCTAAGAAGGAAAGTGTCACGGAGGAAACCTGAAGGGCTGAGATGAGAT
>VWZT01001097.1:81692-144563 GCA_013397055.1 Pachycephala philippinensis
TTTTATTTTATTTTATTTTGTTTTATTTTGATTTTAAATAAGTTGCACCCTTTTGAAAAATGGACCTTAGGAGGTGACTCCAGAGCCCCTTCTGTGTTTGGGGAGCATCCAGACATGCTGGGCGCCTCGCCGCGCACTGGCTGTGCAGGGACTCTGGCACAGTGGCAGCTGTGTCTGTTTTGAGTGATTGAATTTCTAATGTGTGTAGATATCGTGTTTGAAAACGATGTCTCAAAGCCTTTGAGGTAATTCTGTAAAGAACGTTATTCCCGCGTTAAAATTCAACGTGTAAATTTGAATTGAGTATGTTGTGCTGGCATGCTGTGTGTTACTTCGGTAAGAACTGGTTATATGCATGGTTTGTTTTTCAACTGTCGTTGGTAATGAATGCCTGGGAAGTTTGCTATGAATGGGAGTGAAGATCTGGGTAGGTGTTATAACCATCTAATACTGGGGAGACTGCGATGGTGAGCTGTTGTGTAGGAATTGTCACTGATTCTTTTTGACAGACTTTCACACTTAAAATTATCATTGCAAAAATAGTCAAATGTTTATATTCCATTATCAAGACCATGCCGTGTCAAATTTCTTTCAGGGAAGCCTGGGAATTGGGTAGATTTCTGCTGCATTTGAAACTCAGCTTGTTACCTAAGTAAGGCAGTGTGACTTGTCTTTGACATCTCACCTGGAAGTCCGTTCTGCCTTTTCTCCTTACTGTACAAGAATTCTTTAAATTCTTCCTAAACCCTTAGTTCAATCCCACAGCATGAACCCAGACTGTTAATAAGACTAAGCAGGTTTAGTAGCTGTGGGAAAGATTAAACTCTATGTCATGCCATGTTCCCTCTCAAATCAGCATGTGGCAATGCCTGCTGAGACAGTATGTTTTTTTGGTGTAGATCCATCAGTGCCCACGTGCTTTATATATAAAGCTTTGCACATCCTGTAGGGAAGAATGCATGAATGCCTTGATCAGCAAAAAGTCTGTGCTTGTTCTTAGCTTATCAACCATTTTATGCTACGTGGTTTTGGTGATAAAGATAAGCTTTGATTTCTGTACATTGAGATGAGAATAAACATAGAAATCTCCTGCATTTGGCCACAATGTGAATCAAGAATCAAAACAAAAAATATCTTTGATGAGGGGAAGGATTTGGATGTGGAAGAGACAGGAGCAAATGCCATGCGTGTATCCACAGAATGAGTAGCAAGCACCATATCTGCACTTGGTTGGTATTTCTCAGCATGAGTTGCTGGCCATTAGCTGGAGATGGGTCTGAAGGTTACTTCTGAGAGGTCTAAGAAAAGACAATCTAGTGTCAGTAGACTGCAGGGCTGTGATCTACCCTGGAAAATGTTGCAGAAGTTCACAAAAGGAAAGCTTAAAAATCACGAAGTTGGAGCTGGTTTGGCATATAACTTTTAGGGAGTCAGTAGATCACCTGATTTTGTTTGCTTTCTGTTTACTAAGTCTTCGCATCCTTTCATCTTATCGCTGTTTCACCTATTCAAACTTTTATCAGCATTATTAAGTGATAACAGTTTCCATTGTGCGCTCTCCAAACACACCACTTTAGTCACCTATAACAACCAGTGGCAAGCATTATCTGTGAGTAAGAGTGTGCAAAATCCCTTTACAGGTGTGCTGAGGAAAGAGAGAGACTTAACCTTTAGGTGAGGGCATTCCTGCAGACTTGCCAAAGGCAAATCAGGAATACATGGGAACAGCCATATGGGTGGAGATGCTGTTCTGAAAGAGAGGTAGACTTTTTCACAGGTGGTAAAGCTGCTGCTGCTACTCTAGCAGGTATTCGTAGGGCTTTAATTTTCAAGTGCTTGGTGAGTTACAGTCTGTGACTGTAAGGTCACATCTATTTCAGTGTCATGCAGCTCAGGGCTTTAGAAAAGGTTCAAAAAATATCTGAATTTATTAACATCCATAGGTAATGCTAGAACAGAATCTCTCAATGTATTAGAAACAGCTCTCTAGAGTATGAATGTTGGATTGCTTAATCCAGTGGGTGTCTGACAGCAAATTTTGTGCTTTATGAAGAAGATGTATTTAAACTCTGTATGTTAGCAAGAATTTCATCTTAAAGATGAAACCTCTAGAAAAAAGTGTCTGTCAGTCTTAAACAACCTAGATGTTTGTAAATACTGACTCTGTCTTGCAGAGCGCAGTATATCACAAGGCTGATGCAGATGGATTACGTTTTTCTTTTCCCCTGCGATTTAGTTATGATTACATTTTGACTGTTAGGCATCAAATTTCAGTCTAAAAATAAGAAAAATAAATTGCTTCTAGATAAGACTTAAGAAGTGCTCTATGCTGCAAAGCTGTTTGATACAGTTTGTTCCATAAACAGTTTAATGTAAGAGAGGAAAATAATCCTTGGGACCAAGACCTGGAGACCATGGTCCCTCACTTCCAGTGAGTGCCCTCTCACAAGGACGCGAGTGCTGCACTGAGTCAGTGGTTACTTAAGCTTCAGAGAGAAATGCCAATAACAGAAGGGCTGGAGGAGTCTTCATCCTGACTCATCTGTCACTTTGAGTAGGCTCTGGGGGTGGTCAGAGGGGTTTCTGATACTCCAGCAAGTGCTGCAGTGACTGGGTTGCCTCAGAAAAAGGAACACTCCTCCTGCTTTCTTCTCCTATGTCTTTAAACAAAAGCAACAGCTTTTTTCTTTGGAATCTGATTCTTTGGTTCTGTGCTCATTTTATCTGCAGATCCATGCAGGGAGTAATTGCTTTGTTAATCTTTAGTGTTTAAGTATCGAGCAAGTGGTATGGCCCTGTCAAAGACGACACTGCATCTGTGCATTCTGATGCCTACAAAATTTGTCATCACCTCTCCTTTTATTTTTTTTTTCCTCTCTAATATTTACCTGCAGCTAAGTGGGATTTTGGAACATCTCTCTTTTAGGTTGAAGCATCAATGGGTTTTATGTGTGCTTAAATGTCTTCAGGGATCATCTACTAGAATTGTATAGATTTCTTCCAGAGTCATTAGCATGGCAATGATGAGGGCCATATAAATTCCTAGATGAACAGACCTATTTTCTTACCTGCATTTTGAGGGATTGAGGGACAACTAGGGTATCTACCACTAGAAAACACAGAAGTTCCCTGTGTTCTTTGCCTTCCTTCCTTACTGACTTACAAACTAACAGATTTTAATTAGAATAAATGGTCTCTGGAAGTTCTTATCTGGCCCTGAGAAATATATCTGGGGACTGTTTTTTGTACACATCATCCTTTTTATGCTGCACATTGCTATCCTCCTTCCTCTGGAAAAATTTAGGTCCCTACATTTACAGACTGTGGGAGCCCTCCTGCTGTGTGTCCATAAGGTCCTTGAACTCCCGCAAGCACCAGAAGCTCAACAGGGGCTTTTGCCACTTTGCTGCTGTCTGCCTTTCCCTGCCGCTGTCTCTTGGAATCACTCCTAGTAGCAGGTTTCACTGTAAGCAGAAAGTGCTTAAGCTAAAAATAACTCCTAAGCCATTGGTATGAATGTTGGTCAGGGTGTAAGGTTTTGAAGGGCATATGTCCCCCCTCCTTTCCATGCACTGTCTGGAGCTGGCACTGGAGTGAGGTCAACTGTTGCTATAACAGAACCAGCTTTCCCTTATCCCACAGGCAGAGAACTGCTGAGTTGTCAGCTGTTGAGTCCAAATTGTGCCTTTTACCTCAGGGAGCACAAGTTATAAAAGCACATGTCATGGAAACAAGGACAGCACTGTGGCAATTCCCTGCTCCTTCTCCCTCACTTTCTACCCTGCCAAAAATCGGACCCTCAGCACAGCCCACAGCAGAGGATGGACTGCTGTGTTGGCAGGTTGGTTTTAGGACCACCTCCCCCCTCTACTGGGCCATGTGTTGTCAGGGAGCAGTCTCCTTTCTCATCTGTACCCAGCAATTCAGGGGCAGTTTCCTGCAAAACTAAAAGCACAGCCTTTCAGCCAGGCTCAGTCTCCCAAAATTTCCCTAAGTAGATAAAGTAGTACTTTCTTGAAGTTGATTTTTTGTTGCAGCATTCTCTCCCCTGCCAGCCAGTTTCAGTGATGCAGTAACACTGGGTAGGAAATGACATGGAGTGTTTTTTTAGTTTTTGGTGGAGTTTTTTAGTTTGTTGTTTTGGGGGTGGTTTTTTTTTGTTTTGGAGGGGGATGGTTCTGCATCGATGAGTAACGTTATGCCAGTGTTCTCCGCCAGTATAGCTTACTGCATTTTGATCATCAGTCAAAAGTACTTTCTTTTGGAATACACATAGATGCCAAAAATAGAGGTATGCCTTTGTGCTTGCTTTGTGCCTACAGCTGCACTTATAACAGCTTTATAATATTGACTGAACCTTGATAGTTTCAGATCAAGGTTGCCTGGTAGTTTGTGGTGTGTAATCATGAAATTTAAATAAAGCGATGTGTTTGAGTGCTTTCTTTAGGTGATAAACACTGTCTGAAAAGTATACTGGAATGCTTCTTATGCTTGCATAATTTTGTCATTATTGCACAAGTTGCTTAAAGGTATAATAAAAGTACGAGTAACAGGGGTGGTTGAGGGTGGTTTACACTGTCAGTCTGGCTCAGAGATGGTCCATGTTTTAATTCGGGGCCTCAGCCATCCACTTAAGCTAGTTTTGCTCCCTGAATAAATCAGTTACTTCCCTCCAAGAAGAAATGCAGGCTCAGTTGGCTGTACGTAACTCAGCTAAGCATTTTTTCTGGATGGTGTGGGTATGGCCTGTGGCAAGCTTGGCTAGGATGGTGAGCAGAGCAAGCCAGCTCTCTCCCAGCTGGCTTGATGCCCTTGAATGCCCCCCACATTGTGCCCTTGGGCATCACACACGTTCCAGCCTAAAGCTTTAAAAATTGTTCTTTCTTCATGTCAAACACTTTGAACATAGAAGCACAGAAAAAGCTGTTTTGGAGCCAGGTGGTAACCCAGGCCACTTGCTACAAAGCTGTCTAGTCCAGATTCAGGGTGGTCTCAAACAGTGAGGAGGTGAGCCCAGCTGCAGCATCTAGGCTGAGGGTGAAGATACGTTCACACTGCAATGCATCAGGGTGCTCTGAGAATATCTGATACTCATATTTTCTGTACCTTTATTAGCTGCATTTCAAATTACTTGCGTACTTGAGAGTTGCAGATCCCACATGCCTTGGAGAACCCAGAGGACAGGAAAATTTGGACAAGTGGAAGAAGAGTCTTGGTTCTGCTGAGCATGGGGCAGGTCTGGGCAGGCAGTTGCCTTTTGGGGTTATTTGGTGGTATCTGCCTTTGCCTGGCAGCCCTTCTCCTTTCCAAACAGGACTTAGCATAGTCACCCAGAAGCTCTTGTGCCAAGACAGCAGTGCTGCTCATCATATGATGTAACTCTGTTTGTATGGCAGATCATGGTTTTGCCCTTCTTGAACTGGGTGATCTAATGGCCTCTCCTAAGTATAAACCCAGTGAGGACAGAGCTTCAAAATATCTTTTTCAAATAATTGGTTTTAATATTATTGCAGGGCAAAAATGCTTCCTAAATCAAATGAACTTCAGAAGAAAATTATAATGGTCGGTATTATAGGTGGAGCTTCTGCAGATTCTGAAGCCCAAAGGTGAATGTAAGTTATAAGTATTCCAATTATAACTAATTTTCACAATAATTCATGTTTTGGATCAAGTTCAGCACTCACAGCAAGAGATGTTTGACCTCTGAGGTTTTTACAGCTACTCTGGGGCTAAAACCAAGGAGATAAGCTTCTAATGTTTAATCCTAGGCAGAAAAAATAGAGGAGATGAGAGGGGGAAAAAAAAAAGTTAAGAAATTTATTTATATTGTAGACTTCAGTGTTGCCTGGCATTATGTGCAACAAGAACTGAAGTACTGTGTGTGTGAGGTGAACATAAATGTCAAACTCTTTTAGGGCTTCTCCTGGTTGTGAGAATAATAATATCTGTTCCCTAGAGTCTACCTGTTCCTCTTCCTTTTCCCCTCCTTCCCCCTGCTCCACACATTTACAAAGGTCATGGCTGTGGGAAGTCTTCAGTGCACAGGTCTCAAGGCACGTAACTCGTAATTCATCTGCTAGAGCAGCATTGTCACAATTCCCAATATAGAACAGCCTTCTCCAAATTAAATATGATTGGTCTGTTTCTTTCTTCAAGATGATGGAAAATTTTTGACCAAATATTGCCACATATTTCAAATGACAGGATCAGTCTGGATGTAAATCCAGCAAGATGTTATGTGACCCTTATTTTAAATCTTACCTCGAAGTCTGTATTTTGTCCCCTGTATATTGTCTTCCTTCACCATTAAAATCCTTCTTAAAGTGAGATCTGTACATGATTTGTGCTAATCTGGTCTGATGTTGGAGTAATGTGAACTAAAGGCTTTAATATAGGAAGACTTACATTGAACCCATATTTAGAATTTCTTAGTAGTTGATCCAATCTTATTTTTTATTTCAGTCAGTTCACTCCTCCCTTGAAAAGCTTTGCCAATACTTAATTGGTTTTACTTTTCACGACGTTCACTTTTCAGTGGAGGTCTACTACATGGCATTTCCTCCATGGCATGTCTTAACATGGTGGGTTAAGTTTAAATCCTTTTTCTGTGTAGGTAATTGAGAGCTGTGACCAAGTAACCTCTCTGAACTAAATGGTTGCATTGTTTTAGCCTTTGCAACAACAGATCCAAACTGCTCAAAGTAATAATTTGATCCAGAGTATAAATCGACTTTGTACTGGATGAAACCATTTCCACTGCTAATGAATGGCTAGTTTTTCTCTTGTGCTGTTGGATCAAGGGCTTTTGTAAGGTAGCCTGATCCATACAGAAAAAGTTGTTAGGACTTTTATTTTCAGTATCTTTTATGTATTTATTTGCTTGAGCTGTGATAACCGATACTTTGAAAATTGAATGTTTTCCAGTTCCTTCCTCATATTTCAACTAACGAGCAATGCAGCTGGTGTTAATATGCAAAGAATGTATCCTTGAAAACGTTAGATTCTTGTCTGCTATCCTTTTGCCCTGGTGTATGCATGCTTGCTAATCAGTAGGTAGTTCTGGGGTGGAATTTGGGCAGTGATTACTGCAGACAGAAATGAGAGCAAGCACTCAGCATTACAATAGCTGCCGTAGAATTAGGTCACTAACAGGCTTTCAGCAAAATAGTGTTAATTTTCCTCTCCACACTCTCAAACATAGAATGTATAGTTATAATTCCACATTTTTCTGAGTGATCCTCAAGTGTAGCATTCTTAGCAATGGTTTATAAATGAGTCTTTCAACTTCAGGTGCCCCATGTGACTGCCCAGTTCACCATTCAGCTCTCCTGTACTGAAGACTAAGGAAAGAGGTCCTGTAGTTGGGCTCCTGCCAACAGTGCAAAAGTAATTTTTGTTCATTCATAAGTTAGAATTAGTCATGCGTTTGCAAATTCCAGAGCAATATGTGTATATATGTGGTTAATGAGGCTTATTATCTTGCATAAATCTGCAGTGAGTTAGTCATGAGCAGCACTCCTCGGCTGTGAAATACCCTCTCGTCAGAGGACACAGGTGATCTCTGATAGCATTTAGCTGCTTGTTTTGTGAGACCTGAGAACTAAGATGAACAAGATGCTGCAGTCTAAACCCAGCTTTTTGATGAGCTGATCACTTTAAGAATTTAACAAGTATTGGTAAAAATTGCATCCACTAGATCTCTTCTTTTGAAGTAATGACCATTAATTTTTGCCATCTTTAATGATAGTCAATTGTTTTGGTTTGGCTTTAGTTTTTAAAATCTTCTTATTTGGACAAAGTAAGGCATTTGTCACTTGCATTTGTAACACCTACATATACATCTGATCTTTTTAAACTCTTCTACTGTGGCTTACAAATATTTACTGTATATACTGTTCTAAAGTCAAATACTTATATCCCTGGGGCATATGCATTGGCATCTAAATATGTTTTGCATTTATACTCCCTGTGCAGATTCTGTGAATAGCTCTTTGTTATGGGAAGTTGCAGAAATGGGAAAAGCAGAGTACTCTCCAAAGATGTTTGAAGTGGCATTATTTGTATAATGCTTTGTGAGTTCTAATGACTTGCTTCATGGTGAGATTGGCACAGGCTTTTGTAGAATATTTCACACAAGGAAGAAAAAGTGATGTATTGGTGTTTCACACCATAAAATTAAAGGTTCTGCCAGTCTCTGGATTTAGAAAGGTGAACTTGTAAGGATGTGCTTGGTCTTGTGGCTTGTGTGTTGTGTATCTGGATAGACCCGATTAGATGCATGAAGAGCAGAATTTTTCCTAAGGAATAGAATACTGGAATAGAAACTAAAAATAAACCAAAACGGAACATGCGATTCATATAGCTACACCTAGATTTTAGTTCTCCAGCTCTTAAGGTTCCCCTTGCCCTTGCCTTCTCTCCCCCATGTCTGGGCACCTCAGTCCACAGCCACCAGAGAGACCATTGAGAATTGTCGCACGTCTCTCGCTCCCGCAGTCGGACTTGCTCAGCACTTTGGGAACAATAGCCGCTTCATTGCTGACTTGTGAAACAAAAAAGTTAAACATATCAGCAACAATGCATGAAAAATGTGATGAACAGCCTTCCACAGGAAGAGGTTTTTCCATTCCACTGTGTAGGTATACAGAATTTATTGGTGTCAGAATCTAGTAAGTAAGAAATCCTTCTTCTTTTGTGCTTTATCTGCCATAATACTGAGAGAAGTAAACTGTGAGATTTACTAATAATAGCAGGAAGGAAGAACCCTGTTAAGCATAGATAGAAAAGTTGGAATGACTTGTGTGTGTAAAATCCAAGGTTGTTTTTTCCTCTCCTCAGCCCTTTTTTATAGTCACCCTTCAGAAAAGAAAAAAAAAATTAAAAAAGAACTTCAGGAGGTGAATCTCACTTTCAAAGGAGGACTGAGGGAGAAGAGGAAGATGCAAGTTACAGATGCTATAATGATGGTCATGTGAAAGTGATGTGAAGATGTGAGACGTGGCCTTGAAAATTTCTGTTTTGTTTTCTCATTCTAAGCATGAATCATGTCAGAAGAGGCTTGTAGAACTGACTCACTCTATGTCCTATTAGTAGCAGTCTCAATCTTGTATGAATTGCTTTCAGTTTTAAACAAGGTGCAGCATCATTACCCTTACAGATGCTGCTGTCTCAGCACTTGCTGGTGGGTTGTTTACAGGGACTCAATTCTCTGCTTTTCTTAACTTCTAAAAGAAACTGCAGAAAAGCGTTGTTTTATTTTACAGCAGTAAAAATCATGGATCCTAGCCATCGTGCATATTATTTTAAAATGTTCTTATCTTCATTATTTTGTTTCTTTTGCTGAGCATTATTTTAATGGTGCAGAATTTGCTTAAGTATTTTATCCCTGTTGAAACCAGGACAACATCCCTGCAAAGTACTTTCATAGCAGTATTTTCCATTCTGAGATGCTCCATGAAACACCTAAAGGGCTGCTAGGTTTTTTTACATCAAGGAAAATAAAGAAACTTTCTAGACAGAAAAACCCATCCAACAGACAAAATATAAACTTCTCATTTAGATTATTCTGAAAAAACTTAGGAATTGTTAGCATTTTTTTTTATGGACTGAAAGATTTCAGTCTGTGTTTGAATTCTATTTGAAGTCATCTAGCAGAAATTGAGAACAAAATTTGAACTTTTCTTTATGTTTTCTTTTTAGACAGTGTGCTGCCTAAACTGAATGATCAGTCTAAATTATTTGAAATGGAAAGCTGGGTGTTAATGTAACTGTAAAACAACTACATCTTGTGCCTTTGGCATTGCAATAAGTGATTTGTTTCAGTTAGGACAATACACTTAAGGAAGTGCTGCATGTTTGTAGAGGGGATAACATGAAGGAGTGCACTAAAACTGAGGTGAGGCTGTATGTTTCTTGGCAGCATCAAAGTCTATTAGATGGGTAGAAAGGAAAACATGAAAGAATCGGTTTATATTGAAGCACTGGGCTGCTGTGCTGCTGTGCTGCTACAAGATCTACAAGTGGACCATAAGTCCTTTGCAAAAGCCTCTGTGAGAGGAGCAGAGCAGAAAAGGAGTAGTTGCCCTCAGACAGCTGAATTAGTGTGCTTGCATGTCTTTTGGGTGCCTGGCTCCAGTGAAAGCTGTGAGCAGCAAGAGAATGAGGGAGTTACTGGTATCATAAGCAGGCATTAGAGTGAGTCCATGTATGTGCATGAAGTGCGTGGTCAATATTAATTTCTTATAGCCTGTATCTATGAGAGTTAATTAGGAAAGAGACCAGCTCTGAAGTATATCAACTGTAGAAGTCAATATTTGTATTTCTGAGTACTTAATTCCCACACTTTGCCACCTTAAAAGGAGGGGTACGCATGTATATATGGGTAAGTGAAAAAGTCCAGGGGGAAAAACGTACAACTGAAACAGCATGTGAAGGAAATAAACAAAGGAAATACAACTTCTATGTAATTACGCATGGACTGACTTGTTCTGATAATGTCCTACTATACTGTAGACCTTCCTCCTTTGTCAAGATTAGAAGGGGAATGGCAGCATTGAGGGCCCACTTGGGAGCAGAGCAGAGAGGAACGTGTTTGTCCCCCCCCAGTGGAAGGGTGGTCATACATGATAACATCCTGCAGTATGTCTTCATGTGATCTGTCAGCTACTTATTAAGAGTGGAACTACAATGGGGCATGAGAGCTTTTAGTCTCAATAAAGATTAGTACAACAGGAATTTGTCAGAAAATATAGATCTATAGTTTCAGGAATTGCCCGTTTCCTTGATTAGTAAAAAAAATCAATTTATTTCTCGTAAGTGACTCTCATTCCTTACATTCACTCTAAAAGGATATCACATAACTGTTGCTCTTTATTCTCAATATATTATTTGATGTGAAAGCCTCATTTCAGCATTTGATCTATTTATATGTTCCTTGTACACATGAAGAGAGACTTTCTTTGGATTTGGTTCATTGTACCTTAAAAATAATTTGAATACCACAGGTTTCATTGTAAACAATGAAGGATTCCAACCCTTGGGTCATTGCCGGTTTTTAAAAAAAACCCACTTGGAATCGCTTCAGTAATTATCAGTGTTCTCTTATAAAACTAATTAGGCTTTTCCTGTGATGGAAAGAAGATTAAAGGTCATATAGTTCAAAATAAGTTTTTGGACATATCCAGATTAAGGAAAATAAACTCTTTCATTAATAAGGTCAACTTCTGTAGTGTTTGTGAGTTCATGAGGATGTATGAGCTGAAGAGAACCAGCAGGGACAGAATTATGACTCTTCTAAGGAACAGCAGCTTTATTCTGCAGTCTTTGTAAATTACAGCCTGAGTGTTGTGGTCTGGCTCGTGAACCTGACATTGAGTAAAGTGCAGTTGACAATGTGGGCAAATGGCATTTTCCTCTGATGACATGCTGTCTTGAGAACTACACAGTGGGCTAACAGTATCCTCAAAAACTGAAATGTGCTTCGGAATAATTGGATTCTGTTTTCTTTCAGCTATGTGTCAGTAAAATGCAATAAGCACTGGAGAAGGGGGAAATCTTCTCCGTGTGTTTTCACTGGATTCTTGGTTTATTTACTGGGAAAAAAAAAAAAAAAGGGGTGCACATTTTTCCTATGCTTTTCACGTCTGTTAGGTATTGAAAAGGCGTAGTGGGTAGCCATTGGAGTCATGATAAGAGGTATTTTTTAGTAATCAGACTTGTGTGCCTTTGCTCACTGTGCTTGTTCCATGCTGCCTTGCAAAGCACAAGAATTCAAGGAAGTGTGTCGATCGTGAGGTCACCAATTTCAAGCATATCAGGAAATGTGTGTAGCTGAATCAGATTTATACAAGTACATCCTTCATCTCCATACAATATTAATTTGCCAGTTGTAGTAACTATCAAGAAAATTTTTGAATGGGTTAAAACAGAAGTGTGCAAGTGACTCTGAGCTGTTTCCTTCTCCTGCACAGCACAATAACCTAGAAGATGAAAAATTCTCTTCTGGCCAGTAGTGTCCCTTAACCTTCACCCCTTTGCTTTGTTCTTTGTTCAGATGATTAGGTGTTTTCCATCTGCACCTCTGTGGCAGAAGAATCTGTGCTTGTTAATTTGAGCTGACTTCCTAAGGAAGCTGGGCTTATCTGATAATGTGTTGTCTGTCCCCTCACCCCTGCAGTAACCTTTGAACACACTGCTCAGGTTCACTTCAGTCAGGACGAGGAGGTGAGATCTCAGCATACTGTGTCCTTACAAACTTGGTGAAACTCTGCAGCTGGATGTAGAAACCCTGCCAAGGAAATGGCTGCAGAGTGAAGTCAACCTTTACTGGACTGCAGTCCAGACCTCTCTAGCGTGCCTTTTCTGATGTCTAATAAGGCCTAGGGGTAATCTATAATAATATTGTCCTAATATGTAGCAACAATAAATCGTGAACAGGCTTGCAAATATCCCAAAACATATTTAGTCTATTTTTGGTACTATTCGGGTTCACTGTGTTTCTCAGAAGAGTTTGGTTTTTGTTGTTACCATCTGGAGAGCAGTGTTGTGCTCCTAGTAGTCATTGGTGTGCTTGTATTTAAACATGTACTTGATGACTAATTGATACGGCAAGGACGTCCAAAATCAGGAGTGAGGCGCCCAATTTTCCTTTGAAAGTGTCTTTGTTCTTCTGAAAATCTCACACTAGGAACATTAAATGCAATGTCTGGCTTGGGAACTACTCTGGTGTGGGGTACACTGAACAATGCGTGAAAAAATTACTCTAGTAGGACTAAGAGGTTTTAAATTAGCGTACAGTGTAATTGAAAACAGGCATAAATCAGTGAGAGCAAAAGGCTAAGTGTGCAAAATGCGTATTTTGCTTGAAAAACAAGAAAAGTCACCTAGTAAGGTAGCTTTTGATTGTGGTATAAATAAATCATCAGTTCCTACAGTGTCTCTTTGCTTTGTTCTGCCCTTTCAGTCCACCGCTCTGCCTGACTGCTCCACCTCTTCAGTATCACTGTGCTTTTTTTGTCTCCAGCCCATCGGTCCCAGCAGGGGTATTCTTCCCAGTGGTCTCTGTCTTGTTCTTGTTTGGTGGGGTTTTTTTGGTTTACATGGGTAATGCAAAGGAGCATTCCACACTGTACTTTCCAAATCCATCTCAAAATTGTATACATTGCTATGATTAAAGTATTTGATATCTGCTTCTGCTACATATTTTCCTTTCTTTCAAAAGGCAAGTCCTGAGGGTCTCAGTTTCTCTGTGTGTGTTGTGCTGTCCAGCAGGTACTAAATGCTTTCATAAAATCACCCTTTACTTGAGGCGCTTGTTCATGACTTTGTCATCTCATGTCCTTGCCAGGTAAAGGTGCTTCTCATGCAAATCACTACCTAAAAATACCCTGCAGCTCTCCCAGTCTGCAGCTTGCTTATTTGTATTTCCATAGTGTCTAACAGTCCTGGGATCAGAAAAAAAAAGGAAGAACTGAAAATACTGGAATGCAGGTGCAGTTGCAAGTTGGCTTAGAACCTGAGACAGGTGACATACTCCATCTGGGGTGCACTTTTACCCTTGTTGGTAAAATTTCTTGCTAAAATGCTTGCCTCTGTAGGTGGTACTTGAGACCAGGAGCTTTGAAAATGCTGAAGTGTTGATCCTGGTGTTGAGGTTGTGTGTCGTCTCCCGACTTCTCACTTCACCTTGCAGAGGCAGGCTGGGTGCCTGCAAGATTAACTGCAGTGGCTTTCCAGTATCTCAGAAGTGATGCTGCTGTTTGGCAGCTAGAGGAAGCAGTGAGGAGGGAATTTTTCTCCTTGTGCTTGACAGGAAAAAAACCCCAAGAAAACAAATGTCTCATAAGACTGAAAGTTTGGCCTTGTGTACTCCTGCAGATTTACTGAATAATATATTAACACCCTGTCTTTGTTTTCTTTTCTTCCACTGCAGATTAGAAGAAGACATGTGGTGCAGATAGGAAACGTGAATTATTTTATCAGCTTTCAGAAAGAGAAATAGCAGATTCTTAAATTAATTCCTCAGAACTGGGGAAAGCCAGATTCCCAAATGGGACTCAGTCTTCATTTATAAATGCGTTTCAGTGATTCATGTCCTGAAAATCTTTTATAAAGTGGAATGGTGCCATGTTATAAAACAGAGAGGGAAAGCCTGCATTTATATTACTAGAGATTTTTGTCTCAACATTGGAAATTTTTTCAAGGAGGTGGAAGAATGTACTCTATTGAAAAACAGCCAAGCTCCCTCTCCCTCAAATAAATCTTATTAAGTCTTTTTTTGTTATTATTATTACTCAGCTAGCTTTAAAGTCAAATACTGAAGGCTGTGGGATCAGCAAAGCTGTTCTAAAGAAAGCCAGTTCATCTTCTGTTTCTGTGTTCATTGCCTTTACTGTCAGCTGTATTGGCCATTTGCTTGGTTTCCCAGAAATGCGTACTTCTGGCATGGTTTTTCAGATAGGGGATTTTTTTTTTGGAAGCTTTCAGTTGGCAACAGTAGAATACGTAACTTGATATATGTGTTTTTACCTGGATGTAAGTGTGTTTTCTTTCACTCTGAAGGTTGAAATGGTGTCTTTCAGCAGAGACAAGTAAAATGAGCTTTCTCCACCTGCTGAGCAGAGTAATTTTTCTTCTAGCAAGGTTTGATCTAGGCACGTACATAGCACCTGCATTTCTGCCTGACAGTATCTAGAATGATGGCTGTCTAGTATTGCCAAAAATTCAGCCTCTTATCATTCTCTACAATATTTTGGTGGTGTGCTATGTAATCATTTTCCTTGAGAGCTTTTAATGTTCCATTTGGTGGTAAGTTATTATGATGATATCTTTATCTGTGGAGGCAAAATGTAGATTGTAACTGGAGAAAATTTATCGACAATGAGACTTCTTCTTTTACCACATACGTTTTTACTGGTTTCATCTAGATTTCTCCACTTAGTTTCCCTAAACCTTTTGTATAAGCTGACTTTTTAACTTTTCAGGTATCTGCTTCTAGAGCACAGTTATATATATATAAACTCTGGCAACTAATCTTCAATTCACAGGCATTTCTAAAAAACAAATCTGGAGGCTTGTGACTGTCAGATCAGGCTGCAGGCAGAAAGCAGGCTGGAAAGATTATTGATTTTTTTTCTTTAGCTGTTTTGTTTGTTTGTTTTCAAAGTGGTTTCCAAGCACTTGACAATGAAATACTTTTGGAGACCAGAAAACTCAAAAGTACAACAAAGCTTTGCAGAACTTTTGTGCTTAGAGAACTGATCTTTTACAACTGACTAAGAAAACACTTTTTTTTTTGTTGTTTTTAAAGAGAATTGAGCACTTGGTCAGTTATGCTTAAAAAAAAAAGATACACAGAACCAGTTAAGCCAAGAAATACGTAATAAGAAACAGAGTCAGAAAGAGAGATACCAGTTATTTTCTGGTTTCTCCTTTAAGAGGTTAAATCTAAAGAGGCTGGTAATATCTTAGCTGCCCTCATTTTCTCAGTTTGTCACAGAATCTTTAACTTTCTTTACAGCTGGCAAGGTTTTAAAGCAAAGCTGTCCACATGTATTTTCCCGTTATTGTCTTGGAACACTTTTCCCTTTCTGATCTATCTGGTCACCAGTAGGTGCACTGACTGCATCAAAACGTCTTTAAAAGTAGTTTAGAAGTCCGTGATGGCTGTTGAGCTCTTTTTAACATAGGGCACCAACTGCTGGCTTCAGTGGTTAAGAATCTGAATTTAATTGTTCTTTTGCTACCTTGTCTGTGTAAAAAGAAATTCAGAATTTCTTTTTTCTGACCACAGGCATAAGGGTAGTTCCTCTGCATGACATAAAGCCCTGTGCAGAAGTCATGACATCCCCATAAAGCCCTGTGCAGAAGTCATGACATTCCCATGTGCTGTACCTTCCAGCAGTTATTATGGAATCCTACTTGTAGTAGCTACTCTTAAAAAAGGGCAGTTTGCACTGCAGCCTGTCATGCCTTTGCTGTTGGTATGGCATGAATTTGCATGTGAATACTTTTTGTATACACCCACGTTTTTTTTTACTTAGCATAGATTTATTGGAGGCTCTTTCCATATTTTAAAATTTCAAAAGTGAAAGTCCTTTTCAGACAAAGGCTTTTAAGGTGAATTTGCTGTGCAAATACACTCACGCTCAGTCAGGAGGTTTGCAGTCCATTTGAGGATGAGATTGGAGTCTGAAGTACTAAATAAACAGCTACGTGGCAGCTTTGTACAGTATCCGAGGCTGGATCACGCACCGAAATTAAGTCAACAAGGTCTGAATGTAGGAGAAAGCAAATATGGCATGAGCTGTGTAAACACACAGGTTTGCCTTAGGAAAGTTCCTTCATTGTTCTTGATAATGCTCAGGCCTCAGGGCAGAGATATTTCAAAACTGTGGATACGACAGCTTTGGTTCACAGAGAAATGTTTATTCCAGGAATGATCAGAAACCTAAAAACTGAGACTGGGAAATGGTGAAAAAAAATTGGACTTTTTAAGGGAGGAGCTATTAGAGATCTGATTTCAGTCATCTTCTATGTAAGAGGTTGCTGCAAGGCAGAGGATAAACTGTTCTTTGTCTGCTGGAGATAGGACAAAGTAATGTGCTTAAAATGGAGCAAGAGATACTTGTGGAGCACATTTGGGTCACTGATGATAGTACAAGTGAAATGATACAAATATATTGCCCAAGGAAATGAGATTGTTATGGGATGTACTGTTGCTGATATTTTTTTAAGATGGACAACTGTTAAAAGTTGTTTCATTCCAGTAGCTTTTTCTGGTGGAGACAGTGGGCTTAGCCCCCTTCATACCATTTTTAAAAACAAAGACCTGCAGTGTAAAGGCATTTACATTTAGTAACAACTGCTCTTTTTGAACTCCAGCCAACAATGGTCAAGGTTTTGCTGCCTTCTGACAATGTTGAGCTCTCTTGTCCTAAATAAATATCCCTGACTCCTAAGAGTACCTCTGTCTAGAGGATAACATGCTTTTCGTATCTTTTAGGGTAAGGAAAAATATCCATGCCTTGTTTGAGTTAGTCTTGAACTGAGGGAAGACAGCTTTCATCCAAAGAAAGTAAATTTCCTATTTTTAAAGTACTTTACTTTTTTTGTAACTTTATAATTAAAGCAAGCCTATAAATGGGAATCTTCTCTTCTGATTAATGGCATTTAATTATGTGACATGAGGCTTCTAATTGCCAACTTTTCAGCAAGTTATAAAATGGGTATGAGAACACAAGAGCCAGGGAGTCTATCCTTGTTACGAAAGATTGTGGTTTCCAAGACTCTCATCATGCCCTGCATGAGACTACATAGGTTCACTTCTGTGCCTGACTCTGAAACTGAAATTAAAACTGTGCTTTGAGTTAGGAGAACTTGGTATGACTCAGATTTCTCGTAATGCACTGCTATGATGTTACTCTTAAAACTTCTGCAGCAGGAGGACAACTCAGTAAGCTACATGTTGAAAGAGGTGCAGGTAACCAGATTTTCTTAAAATACAACACACACACACATAGTTGCTGAATCTACCTCATAAACCTGGCATGACCAAACAGGTTTTGCACAAATCTACATAGGTAATGTGTTCAGAGGGTTGGGAATAATATGAGAGACTTGGGATTTAATTAACATCACAGCTCAGTTCTCTCTCCTTCAAATGGTATCAGGGCTTTTTATTCTTTCCTTGACTTTGCCAGCTGATAGGGGACTGTCAGTTGATTGTGAAATAAAGCTTGAAATTTTGGGTTTGGACTTTTCTGCAAACCAGAAATAGCTTTCAAAGAAGTCCTCAGGAACAGATAAAATTTAAATATACTTCACAAATAGAAATCAGTCATTTTATTCATGTAACTCCCAGGCCTGTCTGAGTGGTCTTCATGTTTTTTATGAAGTCGTAGGTTTGTGAGCAAAGTTTAAACCTGGAGATAACATCCCATATTTTCATTAATAACATGGAGAAATACAATATGAAGACCCTGAGATACACCAGAATGCAATGGGGGAATTTGGCACAGAGATGAATATATTCTATATGCTGGTTGGTTCTTGATTCATCTTTACCTGGATTTGTCAGCCTCTGTTCCTGATTTGGCTTTTAACAAGTTGCACAGCATGGATATTACAAATTAGGAATATATGAATGGTACTGTCTGGAGGCAGTGTAGCTTAAATTAGTATGTGTTTAGTGAGGTTTTCAAGTGGTTTGGGAACATGCTGAAATTAAAATAATTATTACATTTTATGGGTGTCCCTCCATATGTAACAGTGGTCTTTACCATAGCATTTATCTCATCTCTTGTGCTGCCTGGACCTTTCCATCAGCCTGGTTATTGCAGACCAAGAGAGAGAAGAGAAATGGCCTCCTGTGAGCAGCTCTGGATTATCTGGCGTAGTGCTGCTATGTTTCTCCTTGCACAGATTGGTAAGGGACAGAAGAGCATTTCAGGCATTTCCAGCTGTCCCCTAAGGGAGGATTCCTTCAAAAAAACCCCCAAACTAATAAAAATACATGGTATTGCAGGGATGAGGGAGCACACTGTTTGTGGCGCATGGGGACGTCAGTGAAAAGGGGTTTATTTTAAAATTACAGAGGCTTTTAGACTAAGTTTGTTGTTCTGACAGTGATGTTCATCTGGCTTTGGAAGGTATTTCTGAGTCAAGGTCTGGAGCCTTTCAGAATAGGAGCCTGGACAAAATGGGAACAAAGCTGCTCTGTAGGACAGGTAGGCTTGGTCATATTCTCACATTAAAATGGCCCAGCTCCTGCTGTTGATTGCTGAGAGAAGGCCTCTTTGCTACATGGGAGTTATGGTCTCTGGAAGGATACTCAAGTCTTCACAGATTTCAGGTAGCAGGGAAGCCATGCACCAGGAATTGACTGAGCTTTTACATAGGTTTTCCTTCAGTTTTTCCTTTTTGAGAACGAAATATGAAGGTGGTCGATGGGTGGGTGGAACTGAATGTGTGCCCTGGGTCCTGCTGAACAGATGAACTTCTTTTTTTAAAACAAGAAACCCATTAATCTTCAATGAACACGCTAAACATAATATTCCAGACAAGTTTTTACTCTAAGGTCAGTAGTTGCAGCAACAAGTATCTTTTGATAGAGAAATGGCTCACTTTTTTTTCCCCATTATTTTTCCTCCAGGGGTTGTTAACACTGTATTGGACTAGTGATCCTGGGTGATCAGGTGTGGTTCTGCAGTGTTTTGGGCATCCCATAGCTTTGAATAGCAGCAATATGAAAATTGAGCAGAGGAAAGAAGAAAACAGATGGTGTGTTTGGTCTTGAGTGTGTAAATGAAGCTGATGCTCTGTTTGGTCTTAAGTGCATAAATGAAGCAGGGGACATTTCCATTCGTGATGTCATATCCACAAAGGATATTGTATATTTCATCTAAGGTGAAGAGGCTTATTCTGGGGGAGTATTCTGCCATGCCTGTTCTGTTCTGACATTAGATAATCCTGAAGAATACCTATGAACTGTAGAGTTTTACATGTTTATGATTCTTGAGGAAATGTCATGATGAAAATGCATGAATCGAGGAGTTGTTGGGACAGACAAGAGGTTTGTTTGGCAGATGAAGGAAAAGGTGTTGCTATGCCTAGGAACATCGCTGAAGAAGAAAAGTGTGTGGAACAAGACGTGACATTTGTGGCATACCAGCTCCAGAATTTAAAACTTTGGTCTTTTTTTTTCATTTCTGTATTTAATTTTAGAACTGACCAGCTTGTTGGAAGATGACGTTTACTCCTGCTTAAAGCTGCTATTCTTAAAACAAACAGTAGAAGAATGTGGAAGAACTCAAGCCTCCGCTGCCTTTTAGCACTAGCTATTTTATGCTTAAGAAGCTTAGCGTATAGCCAAAAGATAGGTAAGTTTATTGCAATGTAATTCACTAAATACTTTTTTCTCTGTAGCTTCTGTACCTTGTAATTGCATTGCTTTCCTGCTATATATATATGTTCCAAACCCGTCACCTCTATGGCCCCACACCATCCTAGGGATGGAGGCAGTTCCAGGCCTGGTCTCTGCTCTCCAGCATGCAGCAGCATCTTGTAAATCAGTGCAAAACTGGGTGTTAAATTCTCCGTGGTGCCACTGATAGTCTGCGTATGCATTGGTGTAAATGTCTGCATTGAAACCTTTTTGCTGTATATGTTGGCTCTCTTCAACCATTTCACACATTATCATTAACTGCCCTTCTGTCATTAATTGCCCTCCATGTATGACATGAAGGAGAGCAAAAAACTCATTAGGTTAAAATCAAAGCTTGTGGTTTTGCCATTGGCCCAAAGCCTGCTTATTAGGCTAGGCAAGGAGTGGGTATTGTGGAAAGAGGCAGCTGCCTGTGTTATACACATGAGTATAAACCCAGATCTCTGGTCCCTCTAGAAATCTGAGTCTGTGGCTGTCCAACCAGGCGTACAAATCATTCAACAGTTTTAAAATACTGGCCAGACATGCGTGCAATACAAATGTAAGAAGAATGGCTATAGATGTGAAAAATAGCAGTTGTTTTACAGTTGTTCTTTTTTGACCTGCAATTTTCGACTGTTTTTTTGACAATTTTTTTTTCTTACATGATTTCAGGCTCTCTAGGGGACCCCCAGAATTTGAAATGTGTAACGCACAATTTACATAAAATGCTCTGTACTTGGGATGTCTCTTCTAGAGGAAGACGTGGACAAACTGACTTTTGCTACAATACCAAGTAAGTCCTGCCACATACCTGGTTAAAAAATACCAAACTGCGATGAAAGTACAGCTTTCCCGCAGTCACTGCCCATGGAAATTGTGATGCTGTTGTTTCCCAGCATCTCCCCATCAGTTTTCCTTGGGTGGTGCTCCCCCTAGGCCCTGTTAACTCAGGCAATGGCAGGGTTTCTGGCAAAATTGTTCCATGCTAACAATCTGCCTGCCAAAATCTGCTTGCTCTGTTCAAAGGACTGGAAGATGCTCTTATTTACCCAGACTTCTCTGTGTGTCTGCCTGTCCCTTGCTCAGAGTTTTCATGAGGGATATCTTCAGAACAGGTCCAGTCCAAAAGGAAATGAGAGTTGGAAGCAGTGAATCCTGATGTTGTGAGCCAAGGCAGTAGAATATATGACACAAATATTGAGATTCACGTGGATTTCATGTGGAAAAAACATGAAAAATCTCTCAGCGACTGCCTTACAACCTTTGTAAATTTTAAGCTGTCTGAAGAACACTGTATTAGAGGAAATGTAAAAATTATTTCACAATTAAAACAGCTTTTCTGAAGTGAATGCAAGTTGATAATTTTGAGAAGAGTTAAAAAAACTTAAATCTTCTGTGTGTTTTTCACTAATGAGAACTACATGTTCAATTCCCCATGCTGTGGGTCTGCCAAATACTTATCATGTGCTAGGGATGAGTTCAAATCCATTCTGCATCTTGATCCTGCCGCAATCCAGATATTTGTACTGTCTTTTTTTCCTGTAAATTCTGCAGGCAGCCCAGACTTTTCCTTGGGGTCCCAGGGCTTGGCTGCACTTAGTCCACCTACATGCTTGATTTTCTGTGTCTCATTATTCCTGCTGCACTGCCAGCTATCATTTCTATTTAAAAAACACTATATATATGACTCTGTGGCCAGAGTTCAGAAGTGCAGAGTTCATGAGGTACTGCCCTCTGAACAAGGACAATCATGTAGCTGCTGCTGTTTCTCCTTAGCAAAGCAGGACAGGCTGGGGACCCTGAAGCAGAGAGTCTGAGATGAGCTTGGTGCAGACATCCCTGAGGGAAAGAGGTTTTGTTTTTCAGTTGCCCAAACATCCTCTAATAATATCTCAGTACTGAAGAGGAATAGCCTTTCTGAACACTGAAGTCTCAGCTGGACTTTGCTAGCCCAGAGTCTTGCATGAATCTTAAGAGTTCAACCCAAGCTCTTGATTCCAGCTGATGGGAGCTCCAGGGTCCTGTTCCAGTTCATAAGTGAGTAACAGTCCCTCAGCAGGAAGTCTGGCATTGTTCTCTCCGCTTTCCTTCCTGCCGTCATTCTCCCAAGAGGAAGGTCTGGATTTTTCCAAACTTTCTGCCTTTCTAGTTGCATATCAGTGATAATGAGCAAAAGGACTTGACCCATCCATTATTGTTTCCTGTATATATTTACAATTTCAAGACAAAAGCCAGATCAGATTGTGCTGAGCACTGCACAGACATTAAGCACAGACTGCATTTTCACCTGGGATCTTAGGAATCCTCTGCCCTGCTCTCTGCTCTTTCCTTGTGAGCTGAGCAGCAGAAGGGAGCTAAAAGATTTTTTCTAAGATGTGGACACAGGTGGTAAACCTGCCCTTTCAACGCATATGCCCTCACTTTGAGAAGACATGGAGGGAGAGTGAGTCAGGAAACACAAAGGGAGAGGGAAATACTATTAGGTTTGGTTTGGGGTTTTTTATTTTTCTTATTTTGAAATATTGATTCGTGTTGACTAGGTTTCAGAAACATGTCTTCTGTTGGCTCTAGGTTCTATTAGATACTAAGAAAATTTTTTTCACAAAAAGGGTTGTAAATCATTGGAACAGAGTGCCCAGGGAAGTGGTGGAGTCACCATTCCTGGAAATGCTCAAAAAACATGTGGATATGACACTTAAGGACATGGTTGAATGGTGAACTTGGTGCTCGTGCTAGGTTAACAGTTGCATTTGATGACCTTAAAGGTTTTTTCCAACCTTAACGATTCTATGATTCTGTGATTTTGGTTAAAAAGCAAGGTTTTCACTTTGAAGTGTTCTCTTTAGGTGGTGGTATTACGCAGCCCATGCACAACCTATTGGTATGATAAAAGGTAACTTGAAAGATGAGGAAATGCCATTAATCTGAGATTAACCAAAGCCCATGCAAGGCTCACTTCTTCACAAACTCGATATGGAGCTTTCTGTTTATTACAGAGAATTTGTGTTTTATTAGTGTGCAAGAATAGGACTTAACTTGCCTTAGCTTCCTGTCAGGTGAAATAACTGCTTAATCCTCTCTGTCTTTTCAGTGACCTTACCCCTCAAGTGTGTTTTAAAACTAAGGAGAGAAGGGTTGAGATTCCAGTCCCAGAGGGCTCCATCACAGTGACAATCAAAAATCCTGGAACTGCTTTTGCTACCAAAGAATTTGTAATTCACCAGAAAGACATCTGTAAGTATCAGGTTGTATGTGTACCTAAGGCCTTTCTGCTATGTTTAACAACTCTTTAGATGTGTACATGCTTGCAGGTTTCTTTGGCAGCATTCCTGTATGTAAAATATTGATATGCTGAGTCCATATGAAGCTACCATGTACCATAGGTTGTTTTCTCTAACCTTCCAAGAGAAAGAATGCTCCTCTTACCCATAGTTCATAGCAGAAAAAACAAGGGTAGAATCTGAGGAGGAAAACAAAATACAATGTTACATCCCTCACTCTTTGCCCTTTTTTGTCCTAGTTATAAATTAGGAGGCATTTGTAAACAAATTCCTAATCTACATACATAAGTAAATTAGACTTCTTCCCACTTCCTTCCAAGCAGAGAAGGAATTTGTAAACAGAAGATGGCAGTGACAGTCTGCCATCCTTGCTCTAGTTTTTGCCTTTGGTTTGCCTGCTTACTCCTTCAGTGTAGTCAAATTCTAATGTCAGTAACACTTCTTATCTGTGGTTCTGTTTACAGTCAAGAGCAGCTCAAGAACTTTAACAAAATGCAACTCAAAAATATTTGGTCAACACAACATGTCTCTCGGGTTCATCACAGGTTATTGTGGGCAGTGGGCACACAATAGTGCTGAACACTTCGCAGGCTCTCAGATCCTTGGTCAGGACTGAAGTTAGATGTTTCACACATATTTTTAAAATGTTTTAGCTTGCACCAGGCCCAATGAACGCCATAACCCTTGTTATTACCGAGGTTCTTCCCTGTTTCTCAACCTCTTACTTCACCACCACACATTTATAGAAGAGATGCTTCTGTTTAATCTCCCTGTCCTGTCCTTATCATGATCTCATGCCCTTAATACTTCTTGTAGCTTAAAATCACTTTCTTCAGAACCTCATGTGAATATCTTCCATCCTGTGCTTCTGCTCTCCTTCCTCGCCACTCTCACTTTTGTTGCAAGTCCCCACTTCCCTACTGGTCTCCAAAACATACATCTTCTTCTGGGAATGTTTTTCCACTATCATCCCTAGAAGTGTTCTCATGCACACTTCAAAGACTGCCACCGTGTTTCCTTGATCACTGTGGTATTGAAGGGAGGTTGTGAAAGATGGGATATGTTCCCTACTATGCATTGTGAAGAGTCATATTCACAATCAGTTACTTGCCCATCTGCATGCTGAGATATTAAAAGAAAATGCTACCTGATGATTCATCAGCACCTGTGCTTTCCTGAGAACTCTCATGCTCAAGTAGCCACAGAGCCTTGTTCTAATTAGAGGTTGAGTTACATGTTTTTATGGCTACTAGCCAGTTCAGAGCAGAGAGATGTGGCTGTTAAACACCTATAGGGCTGGTGTTGCTGACTAATGACCTGAATATGGTTTTTTCCCCCGCCCCTCCTCTTTTTCAAGCCTTTATTCCTGTCACTCCACACATTCTCAATTTAACACCTGACTTTCCAACTTCCACATTAAATCTGAAGTGGAGTGATAATGGATCGGTCTTCCCATATGGACTGGATGCCCTTTGGCAGATTCAGATACTCCGAAAAGAAGCAATGGAAGAAGTCACGAAAGTAAGTCCCTTTCTTCCTTTATGAAAAATATATGTGCAATTTTTGCCCTTGGTAATGTTCTGTGAGGTCACTTGAACAAAGCTGAGCGTGATGAAGATAGTAGTGCTTTGCAGGACCTGAGTGTAATCATGCTTCTGGTAGGTAACTTCTTGTTAAATTTCATTAACATTAGCTACTGTACTGTTGGTACTTAGCCACGGCAATTTTTTTTTCCTGGTACAGGGATTTTATGATTAGAACTTACTTAATGAATTTGATGGATACTTTACACCAATGTCTCTGTATCTCCAACACTTTACACAAGTGTCTCTGTGTCTCCAGTCTTGGTCATCTTTGAACGCTCAGCTTGCTTTTTTCTTTTTTTGTAACCGGAGTTCTTCCAGGCCAATTTGTAGCTCTGTGCTATAAATTTTAGTAATGGAGAAAAGACAAAATGTGCAGCCTGGGACTAATATTAGAAGAGTTTATTTTGGAGAAGTTGGAACATTTCACTGCCTGGGAGAAGCCCAGAATGCAGTGTATACCTCTTTACATGCATGGAAATCTTCTGCTCTCCTTCAAATGTCTGCCCTCTGGTATTTCTGGCTGACAGACTACCTAGCTAGCAGGCTGTTTAGCAACTTCGGCTTTTTTCCAGGTAAATTCACAGCACAACTAAAAGTTAGGTAGAACACTGCAATAATCTATGAGGATTTTATGATTTACTTCACCTAATTTGCCATTCTGTTGACACTTGGGAGACTATATGTCATTGCTAGCAGGTGTTCATAAGCTCTATCTTGGTTGATTTCTTGGTGCAAAAACTTTGCAGGTTACTTACTATTCAAAACTGACTCATGAAGACATCATTCTTTCTTGGAGCTGGACATCAGATATTCCTTTGGAGTGCACTTCACACTATGTGAAGATTCGCTGTTACATTAATGCAACACAGTTTGTTGGCCCCAAGGATTGGAGTGACTGGAGCCCAGCAGAAGTGATCCCTGGTATGTTTGTTCCCTTGCTACCACATGGACTTTTATTTCTTTATAAGAATTAAGCCAAAGTCAGAGGAGGGGCATTAGGTGATGATGGGCTGCTGCCTTTGAGACTGTTTTGATGAGAGAAATAATACAATCACTAGTTAATGCAACCTAGAAAACATTTATTTGTATGCATTGGAGTGCTCCTCAGTCACATTTTAGCTGATCAGCACCATGTTTATAGCAAATTGTTCATGTGAGGTTTCTTGTTCAGTTTTTTGTTTGTTTTCTTCCCCTGCTAGGAAAAGATACTGAGCCTGGGGGGAGTGGAGTGTTTCCTCTGGACACTGTGGTGGCAGTAGGTTCAGATGTGACATTTTGCTGTATCCATGAAGAAGGTCAGCGCATAAAAAATATGACTTATGGATCAAAATCCTACAAAATGATGCAACTGAGCAGTCGAAGCCATGCCATCAGAGTGCTAAATGCCAGTGCTTCAAATAGCAGCGGGACAAATGTAGTGTGCAGACTCGAAACTGGGATGGATGGATCTGTCGTGTTTGTAGGATGTATGTATCATGTTTACTAACCTTAGGAAAATCAAAATCATTTTGAGACTCTTAGGGTTCTGCTAGGAAAAAAATACTGTTGTGGCTTTTTTCCTCCTGGCCCTTGGTTTTGAAGTGGAACTGGGGGTTGTACTTGTTTGATTTCACTGTGGAAAGGCCAGCTCATGGTGGAGACACCATGTCTGGAAGGATGAGAAGGTACCCATGTAAGCCCTCTTTAGAACCTGGCCCTGTGCTTCTCTCATTGATCTCTTGTTCTAAGGTACTTTTTCATGATCTGGAATGCCAAGTAGTTCATTGCCATATGAATATTCAACCCCTGTCTCTACCAGTCTCTATCAGTTTAGGTTTACATCTGTTCTAGTTTAGGCCATGACTAGGTGAGAGTAAGAGCAAGAACTGTAAGTGCAAACATTCATTTACCAATCAGTCAAATGAAGACACCAGTTAAATTTGCAGCAACAACAGATGCTCATCCAGGGCAGAAGCTCCTTGGGAGCTAACTACAGCAAAGGAAACCAGGCAGTAATTCCTCTTTCCGGGACATTCTTCTAAAACACCCTCTTAGCATTTTCTTTAAAGATACTGACTCACTATGTATCTTCTCTGTGTAACCATTCCAGCCTCAGACATATGTTCCAGAAACAGATACCTATTAAAACAAATGACTGAATGTGCCTCACTCTTCTTCCCTATAACTGGTCACTTTAAAGCTTTGTGTGTTTTTTCCCCACAGGGAATTTGAGAGTTATCATCTTCCAATAGCTGCTCATTAGAGTCCTATTCCCCATTGCAAATGCCTGCCTTTGAACATAAAGTCCTTGGGGTTGAGGACAGGAGAAACTGGAATAGTTTTGAAAGTGTGTTCCAATCTCCAGCCTGTGCGTCCTGTCATTGACTTTGATATTGCACACATTAAGTGTGCAATAGAAAACTCAAAACAGCATTCAGCTTTTTATGACCCCTCAGTGATATACCATTTTTACATTATTTGTGCAGAATTTGCTTTTGTGGGAAAAAAGGTTTTTCCTTCACAGTGTTTTTTCTAAATAGATGGGATGCCAAGTCTGTTTCTTACCAGTGTTTCTTCTTGTAGTACCTACTTAATGGGGAGAGGACTTGTTATGGTCCTCTTGCCGGTGAGGGGAAGAAAAGGTGGAGGAAGTAAATATGTATACACACCAGTTTGGTTAAGCCTAGGTCTAGCAAAACAAGTATTATTTTTTTGGCTCACTGCTCATAATCTGAACTAAGCCTGCTGCCGTTGCCTCTTTTGTTAGTTCCCCTTCTCTAGGGCAGAGAGAAGGGGGTGTATCTCTATGTGGATATTGTTGTGCTACCTTTGGCATACACCTTTCCAGTCTCATATACCTCAAGTGTACAAGAACTGAAATAAGTGCTCTGCCTAGTCTCATGTTGGCGTGGTTACCCTCTCTGTTGGGAACACTGCCCATCTTTTCCAGCAAGGCACTCAACGCTTCTCTAGTATGGGAGCAAAGAACAAGACTTAAAAGGAAAAGACAGGCACTTCCAAAGCCATGGTGAGGAGGATGAGCCATTCAGGACTTGCTTTAATTTTCAAATTCAGTGCGGAATTCATGCTAAAGGGACCATTTCCTTGACACGACTTGTTTGGAGAATTCAAAACAGTGGTGAGGCTGGGATGTTAGAAAATGTGACGCACAGCCGACAGCATTCGTGCATTGCTCAGTGGCTAAACTGATGCTCAGAATTTCAGAAAACTCTTGGCAGAGTTTGAGTGAAACACTTCCAGGTCAGAGCCTGGAGCTTGTGAACATGTTTGCATGTGATTTGCCAGATTACCCAACCACTTAGAATTCTCGAGTCAAGTGTTAGTCAGATGGGGCTGATAATAATTATCCATCTATTTTATTGTCTTTTCTTTCAAAGCATATTACTTCTGTGGTTGGGGTGTAACGATTGCCATGTATTTTTGAAGCATGCAATCTAGGCCCAGCAAAACAAGAGTGATGCTTTCAGGACCCAGCAAAACAAAAGAGCAATGCTTTGAGGAAGCCAGTGACTCAAATGTCATACTAGGATGGCAAAACATCAGCTAACTGTTTTGGTTTTCTTTCATGTCACAGATGCTCCTGATACCCCTCAAAACCTCAGCTGTGAAACATCCAACTTTCTGATAATAACATGCACCTGGAAACCAGGCAGGCCCAGTGGACTATATGGAGAACGGAAAACAAAGTACAGTTTATTTGAAAGGTAAAATTAATCAGCACTAAAAGGCATAAAAGGGTACAACCAGAATACCTCCATACCTCCATTTCTGCCCGGGACTTACTGCATCATACCTATTTAAATGTGATTGCTTAGAGCCTAAAATACTTTCCAGGGGTTTCTGGAAGCTGTACCTAAACTAAACTTGGAAAACCCTTATCTAGCCGTGCAAAATTCCAATGGGAATTAAGGATGACTTTTCCAAAGGTTTATACCATTATGAACTCACAATTAGGTAAAAGTCTTAGTGTATCAGGTTGCTGCCAACATGTGGACAAGGCCAATATGAAAATACAGAGTGATAGTAGGAGTCAATCATTACTTTTTAATTTTTTTTTTTTATATGAAACCTGGGTCAGATCATGTCAGACATTTACTGAGCTGCTGCTAAGCAGGATGACCAAAGTTCACTGAGAAAAAATTGTAAGGCAGGTTGTAGGGCATTTCCTAAATGCCAGTAGGGAAAATAACAGCTGGCCTCCATCCAGTTCTCCTCTCAGCATTAAGAATTAGAGCAGGCAGAGTAAATGTTACCCATAAAACATTGAAAGAGACAAATAACACTGGTTTCACCCACAGAAAGCAGTCAACTAGTGTCCTACTACATTGTCTTACACCATGTAAAGCCTTGAAAAAGAAGAAACATTGTTTGGAATAGCACTTGCAAAGTGCAACCACTTCCTTGGTGGTTGTGATTAGAAGTTAGTGAGGAGTTAAAATTCCCATGGTGAGGAGGCTCCTGTGTCGTTCCAAAGGAGCAGTCAGGGAAAAAAGCCAGGAGAGGCCTGAGTCACACAAAATGATGAGAAATGGAGTCTCATGGTGGCTTAGAAGCACGCTGGAGGCAATGAGGTTTGACTTAGAGTCACAGATGTCATCTAGTGTGCCCGTGCTAGAAAAGTCACTGGGTAAGGTGCAAAGACGTGGAAAAAACAGAGCAGGTATTCAGAGGAAAAGAGCTTCAGTCACTGACTGCCCATATTCATCTTATAAGGAAGGATGTTGTCCGATCTTGTTCTGCTCAGCCCAAAGCTGTGAGATTAATGTGATGCATTTCAGGACAAATACTCTCATCCTTGTTCTCAGCCCACACTGAACTATTGAAATAGAGGGCACAGTGTGGAGGGAGATCAGAGCTCAGCTAGAACACAATAAAAATGCCCAAGGGAAGAAGTTAGTTAAACTTGTGCTACTGAATGAGAGGCTTGCACAGGCTGTAATTAAAGCAAATATATGTACATACATACAGATACACAATTTAGATTTTATCCCTAAAGATGCACCACTGTTCTCGTCTGTTATCAGACTGCCTGTCCTGCTTTTGATTAAGACAGCTGGGACTAGTGGATGTAATCCAGGTAACAAACCTTAGTTCAGATTTGACAGGCCTTATAGAAAGACAATGTGTGTAGCATCTCACTAGTTCAGAAAGCAATTAAGAAAAATCTTTAAATGCAAATGTATGCTGATCTGAACAAAGATACTTTAAATCAGAATCTTAGTTGTGACTTGTGAGGTGGTTTTACAGGACCTACCTGTTTTCCAGGCTTTTGAGAAGTGAGAGAATGGAAATGTTATGCTAGTAGAAGAGGAGAGTTTCACGTGAGAATAGGGCAAGTCATGACTAATGCCACTTTAACCTGCTTTGTGCTGTTAGAGATGCCTCTGCAATCAGATCATTCTGTAAGCCGTGTGAACTGAACCCATCATTCTGTACTATGTTTTCAGTCTAGACTTCTGACTGTTCCTAGGAATTAACTTACTCAAAAATTAAGCTTTTCCCTCCTCTCTTTACTTTGTAGAAAATCTAGTAAAAATGTTTCATGCGAAGTCAATGAAATGAACAAAGACCGTGTCTGTGCCTTTCCAGTACTGCCTGATCAAAAAACCTATGATTTCATATTAGGTGTCTCCAATCCTATTGGGCAAGCACAGTCCTCTCTTTTGGTTGATATAACTCAAAGAGGTAAGACTAATGACTTATAAAGGGAAAAAGATGTGTTTAATACGTGCTGTTTGTTTGTTTTGGGTTTGAAGAGCTCTGACATGGTATAATTTTCATTATTTTCCTTAATTGTCACCAGATTATTGCCGTATTCAATAATTTGAACTTGAAAACAACTCAGGGCATGTCCTGAAGCAATAATGAGCTGTACAAGGAGATGCCAGTTCTCAACAGCAGTGCTGCCGTATTGGGCAGACTGCTGTGTGATAAATGCTAATCTGTGATCTAATAATTAGTCAGCTGCTGTTTATCATGGAATCCCAGAGTGGCTTGGGTTGGAAGGGACCTTAATGATCATTTAGTTCCAACACACCACATACACTTCCCATGCGCCACCTCTTGCCATGGACAGGGATGCCATACACTGGATCAGGCTTGCTCAGGGTCCCAATCCAACCTGGCCTTGAGCACTTCCAGGGATGAGGCAACCACAACTTCTTTGGGCAAGTTTATGTTTTTCTTCCTATTCTATTACACATCAACAATTAAAATTGGGGTGAACTGTAAATGACCCTGTATTTCAGTGTCTGCTTATAGGACAAAATATTACACAGTTTAGCAGCAGCAGGATTTGGAGCATAAAAAAATAGCATGAAAAGACAGAAGGTAATATCAGGACTATTGCATGCTATTGGTAATAGCCATGATAATCTGCTGTCATGGTTTGGAGAAACGAGTAATTTCTCTCATTAGATCTTCAGTTTAAAAAAAGGAAAGGGAGATGACCACCTCTCTAGCACTGCCACCCTTTTCTCCTCCACAACCACAGCTGAGGTTTCAGGGATTCTTATTGGTTACAGTATTCTGCTGTTCTCCAAAAAACTGAATTTAAGCATGAGGATAGTGCATTTTTTTTGTCCAGGTCACAGTTAAACTAGCCTGAGATTAGAATTGTCAGAGTAAATTGACAGAGTTAAGAAAAACATAATTTGTTTCTGTTAATTATAAACTGGGCTGTTGCACACCCAGGTGATATGTTGCTATTTCCTATTTGCTTCCTTTTCCTTCTTTCCTGCACTGTCCACTTAATTCCTGAGGCAGAGTACATACTTCCTTAAGGGTAACTGGACCAATTCCAACAGTAGATATTTTTTTCTCTAATAGCTGTGAATATTAGTGCTGAATATTATTGAAAAATTCTGTGAAGGGAGTTTTGGGGTGGGGTGATTTAGGAATCCTCCTCCGTCCTAGTCTGCAGATTTTAAGTCCTGACTTAAAAAGTTCACAGAAGTTGAACAAAGTTGAGTAAATTTCATCCATCGTTGTGGTCATCTGTTTCACTTTTTTGATAAAATCATTAAGAGGGAAAATGTTTTTCTGTGTCTCAACTCCTTATCATATGTTCAGTACAGTCAGTCTTAAGTAAATCTGTTTCCATGTTTGGTAGCTGAGAAGAGAGTCAGGAATGAGACTGCTTGCAGGTGCCTTCCCAGCACCAGTTTTCCCAGTTGCTGATTGAAACACTTATCCTTCTGATTCTCTCTGATCTTCTAAAATAAGATTTTTCTGAACTAAAATAAGTGGGGGTTTTTTCTTATAACTGAAGGTTTTTTCTTTCTTTTTTAAGTTCGTCCAAAAACCCCAGAAAAGTTAACTGTTACTGGAAACAACTCTACAAGCATCCAACTGCGTTGGTTTATAAATGGCAGCTTTGCTGGGATCAGGCTTCTGTGTCAAATTGAAATTATCAGTGGTCACTCTGAGAAGAAACTGGTAAGTGTTGCTTTTAAAAGATGACTTTTTTGGCATGCTGATCTTTTTCACTGAACTAATCACATTTCAAGTTCTTTTCTCACTAAGAGCTTCATTCTGATGATCTTATGAAATCATTAATGTAGTGATGACTAGAAGTTCATTTACTAAAATCAAAAATCTTCCTGCTCATCTCTGTTGTTGCCTATTTTGGGTGGTTTTGGTTTATTGGTTAGTTGGTGGTTTTTTGTTTTGAACACTAGAGAAAAGTCAAATTACACACCATATTATTTGGTACTTGAAAGGGGTGCATAGTGCTTTATGCTGACCTTTCAGGTAACAGTCCTTGTGCTTTGTCCTTCCGGGTGCAAGCTGTATTAACACACTCTTGTTCCAGCATGCATTGCTGCCCTGCAGACTTCCACAGTGGCTGTTTCAGATCTTGCAGCCTGCAGCTGAATTTCTCCCTTTGTTTTTTCCCCTCAGAGAACAGTTCATTTGTTTGCTGTCAGCAGTTGACATGCATGTGGCCATAATGGGCAGCTGCTAAACCTGTCAGTGATGTAGAGACAGGATAGGGAAGGATTCTCCCGTGGGATGTATCAGTAGGTAAACCCCAGTGAGGGCCTCTGCAGCAGGACAGAAGGTGGTATTTCTGGGTGGAGTTCAGATTTTCAGCCATTCAGGCTTCCAGCTGCTGCCTGGGGCTCTGCATCATGGACTGGAGCTGCACATTTACTCAGCTGACTGTCAGAGGAGCTTAGGATGCTAATTTAGACACCAGCATCAGATACTGGGTGTAGGTGGTGTGAATATGTCCTCTTCTGCATTGCCTAACTTAGCATGGGGTGACCTGTCCCAGTGAGGAAGCCTAATGAGAAGTGCATTTTCAGTTGGCCTGAGATTTACCCCCAGTTTCTTTGTGTGTACATTTCAAGTAGGCACATAGTGAATTCTCAGGTCTTGGTGCACAGACCCTGAATTTGTAATTTGAGCACATTAACCTCAGAGGCTTCTTTTTGCGATGCTTGTTTGATCTTTAGCAGTATTCTGTTACCCTCTGCATTTAGTTGCCAGCTGGGCACAGCTGTTGAGCACAGCCTTGAATAACGTAAATTGAGCCACAGAAATGATGCAGCTAAGACTGAAGATAATCTTTATGTACATGCCCCCAAAATGATGGGGTGCATGCTCTGTAAGAGTATTTTTAAAATACTTTCAAAGCACTTAATGAGTGCTGAAGCCTTAAGCTTTCATATTTTGGCTGTAATGACGTGTCAAGTAATAGCATTACCAATGTCAAGTAATCAAAGAGATTAGGTACTACAAAAGGAACTCAGATATTTTTTGAATATGCAGCTCCAAACCTGGGGCATGCACTCGTTTGTGAACCCTGCTGCTGGATCAATCATCTAGGGTAGTGGGAGAGGGTCAGGACTTATGCTTCCACAGCAGTTTGATTCCCTGTACCTGTACCAGAGCCTAAAGCCACAGATATTTTGTACGCAGCAAACAGCTTGGCAGAAGCTTTTATAGCTTTGTTAAATGGTCACTGGTTGCTTAATAAAAAAACTCTAGGAGTCCTCTGTCACAAAAGTAGCTGTGAAATTGTTATGGAGTTTTACATGGCATTTTGAGGATGTTTTCAGAAGCATTTCCATCCGTATGAGAGATTGTTGGCTTTTCTAGTATTTCTCAAGTTGTCATTTGGCTTTAGAAATGCACAATTGGTTGCATCTTAAAGTCACTTGGAGTCCAGTTTTTGGCAGCTGTGATGCACATGTGTTATAATTAGATTCAGTAAAAAAGTATCCCCAGGCTTAGAGTTTCTTGAAGTACTTGTGAAACTGAAATGCTGTGTAGAATCATGCCACTTTAAGAATAATAGCAGAGACTAGTCCTGTCAAAGGAACTGTGAACTGAGATCACCTGGGTAAGACCTGGATACTGTCTTTTGAAGGGAAAATGAAGGAAGCAGACTGCATGGTGAACATCTTGCTCAAACAGACTGTCTTTAGTGTACTTCTGTGCATGTCTCGCAGGAAAAAGGCCTTTGTCCCTACAGTCTGATGTGTATGTGCTCAGTGGAAGTGCAGGTTCTGAATACCAGAGGTGAAATCCTGGCCTGCCCCATGTGAGCAGCTTTGCTGCATATGGGAGAGAGGGGGACTGAATGGGATAGACGGGAAACAGCTGCCTGCTACTGTGTGCAGAGCCCAGCCTGTTGAAGGATCACCAATGTTGCCTCTCCTTTTCACACTTTACATTTTAAAGGTGCTGCCTACTGCCATTCTTCAATTTCTTTCTTTACAGGACTTTATTTTGGTGGATCTCTGAAGTTTTTTTCATTGGTTAGGATGACTGCATAGGAAATATTTTTATTTTTCACTATTTTCTTCATAGGGCTTGACTGCAGCTTTGACACTGTCAGTATCCTTGGGGGAAAAAAAAACACCTTTTTAGGTGTTGACTAGCAGCATAATCAAGGAGAAAAAAATATATGTATCATGTCAATTTCTGTAAATTTTTAACAGCACAATGTCTCCATGCCTGGTGGGAAATCCTCAAGTTACACAGCTCAGCTGAATGGGTTTCTCCCAAACACCAAATACCAGTTTAGGGTGCGCTGCTCATCTGCTGACCACTTCTGGAAGTGGAGTGACTGGAGCAGGGGACTGGAGCAGGCAACGTCAGAAGCCCGTAAGTTCATCTATCTCTTCATGATAAAATGTTGAATTTGTGAAGACATGTATTTTAAAGTTAGTCATCTATAAAAAGCCTAACTTTTTAATAGATGGTAAATTGTCTACTATGCAACTGGGGAAAAAAACTACCACTCTTATTATTTTATTTAGCTCCTTCAAGAGGACCAGATATCTGGAGAGAGAGAAGTCCTTCTGGAGAAAGCGTGAAAGTCTTCTGGAAGGTAGATAGGACACTTAAAATAATATGTAATGTAATTGTACAAAAAGCTATTTACTTACACATTTATAAATTAGTGAAGTTTATAGTCAATAAACCAGACTGCTTTTCTTAACTTTTTATAGAACCATCCATTGAGAAAAGTATTTTCCCGCAAATGAGAATGTTATTCAAGTTTTATAATTTAAACATTGCATTGAGGGGCATTTCACATGAAGAATTAAATTTTATACATCTCAGCTGAAAATTAAAAACTTAGGAACTTGCATGTTAATTCTCAAAGTCACACTTGTGTAACTTTTTTGCCTTGTAGTCTTATACAGTCATCAGACTGGAACAGTAAATTCATATTATCCTATGTGTTCTTCTGTATATTGCATTTTGGTTTTAATGCGCTCTTTGTCTATTCATAGCCCTTATCCCTTTATGAAGCCAATGGAAAAATAGTGTCTCATGAAGTGTCCTGCTACCTGCTAGAGACACTACTGGAGCATAAAGTAGTCACTGAACCCTCAAACAGTACCGAGATAAAACTTGGAAAAAGTGATTGTGTAATTAGCGTTGTAGCCAAAAACCACGCGGGCTCATCTCCCCCATCAAGGATAACAAGCGTGGAACTTCCAAGTGGTGAGTGCTCCCAGCTGAGAGTTAAACACCTTAAAGCTTGGAGAATACCTGGGAGAATTCGTTTATTGAAAAATAATGCTTTGTTTGTTTGTGTTAATTTCCCCACACAAATCGTCTGGGCAGGGAAAAAAATGCTGCTTTGCTTTTAGTGTGGTGTCTCTCCAATTAATTGTGCTCTTTACATAAAATAAAGATGATAGTGTGCAGTCTTTGCAGCTGTTTGCACTTTTCTGGAGACCTCTCAGGAGCAAGAAGAATGAGGCTTCAAAAGCATTGGTCTGGACCCCTGATATTTAGGGAGCTTTGTTTATTTCTGTGTGTTCTTGTTGAGACACTGAGAAGTATTACATGCTAAAGAGATTCAGAAGTTTTGGAGGTGTTCTGTGGCTTTTTAAGGAGAGACTTGTCAGTTCAGTGCCTGTGAGCTCTGCAGGAGAATATTAATTGGACTGGCTGGTAAAGTGTTGGCATCCTGGTGCTAGGGAGCCAGTGTTTGAAAAGGAGGTAGGGCTTTAGCTTCCCAATTAAAACACTGCCACTCTTGCTGAGGGTTTTGTAAAGGGAAGTAGCTGAGCCAGATAATGATTTTCTGCTCCTAAGACTGAGCTTGGAGAGTAGATAATATTGTGAAGTGGTTATTGAGAGTCCATGCTTCCCTGCACGCTAGAAAGTGTAATCTCCCAAAGCCCAAACCTTTAGCTCCAGATCTGGCTGATGCTCTGCAGGGAGGACAGATTTGCACAGCAAGGCCCCTCTCTGCTTTTTTGCCAGGAGCATTCATGGGTCTGTTTCTCCTTGCCCACCTGGAGAACAGGTGTCACACTTGCTTGTCTGGCAATTCAGGTTCTGATAAGACATCACCATCTCTCATAGGAAGAAATGTGTTTTGTCTGAGATTCACAGTGAGATGAAAAAACAAGTTTGTTACTATGTGAAGGAAAACCATTGTACATAATGTTTATTGTGCTTCTCCAAAACAAGGAATCCCAGAATGGGTCAGGTTGGAAGGGCACACAGTGGGTTTTCTGGTCCAACCTCCCCACTCAAAGAGGGTCATCCTAGACCACACAGCACAGGATTGTGTCCAGATGGTGCTTGGGTATCTCCAGTTAGGGAGACTCCACAGCCTCTCTGGGCAATCTGTTCAGTGCTCAGTCACTGCACAGTAAAGTTCTTCCTCATATTCGGGTGGAACTTCTTGTGCATCACCTACTGCCCATTGTCTCTTGTCCTATTGCTCGGCACCACTGAGCAGAGCCTGGTGCCTCCTCTGACCCCTCCCTGCAGACACTGACAGACACTGATGAGGTCCCCTCTCAGTCACCTCTTCTTCAGACTCAGCCTTTCCTCGTAAGAGGGATGCTCCAGTCCCTTAAGCATCTTTGTTGCCCTCCCCTGGACCCACTCCAGGAGCTCCATGTCTCTCTTGTCGTGAGGAGCCCAGAACTGAGCACTGCACCAATGGTAATACCTTGTAGTATATTCTTAGTCTGCCCATTGGAGGGAAAAGTAATTGTATGGAACAGTTGATTTGAAATGCTTTTACAGCTCTCCTTCAGCAGAGAAAGAATGAGGCTCTGGAAGCCAAAGAGGTCTCTAATAGGTTTGTGGTGTGGGATAGCTGATGGCAGCTAGAGCTTTGCATTCATTTATAGCTTTCTCTCAGATGTCTGAGGATCTCTTTGGTGTTACCCAACTTGTGCTCGTTAAAGATTTGCTCCTGAAGTGGTATAGGAATTGAGTCACTGACTGGAGTCATAAAAGATGACTCATTCAAAGAACTGGATGACATTTTTGCCCAGACATCTTTTCTGGCTGCTTCCTGTGTGCAGTCTGTAAGTGCTTTTAGTGTCCATAAGAAAGCAGAGGGTCTGAAGCTGGAGATCTGCTGAGGTTTTCTGAAAACACAAACAAAGGATACTCTGCCATAATTAATTTGTCACTGTCTCTGAAAAGTGCTCTGTAGAGAGCTGGGGCATATAATCTGTCTGATCCAGGCTTCCCTACCACAGTAGTGCTCTAGTGCTAGTAGTTATTCGCTCTTCTAGTCTAGGTTGCAACTATAAATACACCAAAATGGGCAGTACTGCCCATGGTGAATTTCTAGTCATCTAGCTTAGGAAATAAGATGGGGTGTGGCGTATGTAAGTATTTTTTAGACCATATGTGCTTACTGTCAGTAAAAGTTCTTTTCTGTAAATAGAAAAATTAAAGTCTGCTAATTAGAAATATGGTCTTTTCCAGCATCATAGAAATGTAGTTTCACTGGATGCATAGTAGTTTTTCTGGGGAAAGTATCAAAACTCTTGTGGAGTTTATTTGCTTTTTTTATTCATGTGTCTTTTTTCTTGCCATAAGCAAGCTACAAAAGGACTGTACACTTAACTGTACGTTAAGATTATTTAGAAATAGACAGTCCTTCGACATTCACAGCACATCTGTGAGAGTTTTCATAGCACTAATTCTTAAAAACGGTTCTTGCCCTTCAGCCTTCCATAGTTTATGGCTTTAATAAAATGAAATAATAGACTCAATGGGGAGCATAAATGAGAACACTGAAAAAGGAAAACTGAAACCCTGAGATTGTTTTTGCAGATCTGTAGTGGGGCCACCGCTTTTGTGGTGGCCTTTGGAAACCATCCCTTAGCTCTGCGGGGTCCCATCTGATGGACAGCCATGGAGGGCAGCTGCAGGAATCGGAAGCTGTTCCCAGATCTGATCATTGCAAGGGCAGCTAAACTTTTGATAATCAGAAACAAGGAAAATAGACTAAAGGCAGAGCTATTTTTTTTTCTTTCTTTCTTGTGTAATTTACCCTTGGTAGACTGAAGCCTCCATAAAGTTCACCATGGACATGATTATTGCTGTTGATTCTTCACGAAAAATGTTTGTCTGCGGTTGGGCGAGTGACAGCAAGACACTTTGAAAGAAACACAAAGCAAACCATTTGATGAAATGACAGCAGGAATTTATAGCTGGAGGCTCCTGCCAAATTGGTGTCAATTCATATTTGAACCTGACATCTGCTGTAAATCCTTACCTTGCAAAAGTGCTTTTTAAGCCAGTCCTGAGCTGCTGCATTTCTCGTCATCATACTTAAGGCTGGCTGAGGGATTTGCTGCAGGCTATGTCTGATTCTGAGCACTCCAGAAAGCTCAGCTGAGTGCACTGCTTCGAATTTCACAGTTCACTCGTGCCTCTCGTTCTTAGAAATGACTGCCGTTTATAAAGCCATTGTGCTCTGTCTGGAAAGCTTTCTTTCATCTCGGGCTATAGATAAGTGTCTTGCTCTTTGATGGATTTTTGTGTC
Source organism: Pachycephala philippinensis (assembly GCA_013397055.1). NCBI lineage: Eukaryota > Metazoa > Chordata > Aves > Passeriformes > Pachycephala > Pachycephala philippinensis. The sequence continues at coordinate 120,759 of VWZT01001097.1, forward strand.
ATCTTTGTTGCAGACAATGTCACAACAGATCAGGCCGTGGCAATGGGGAATGGAATTAATATTTCTTGGGATTCTTACCCAGACATGACCTGTGGCTACATAGTAAAATGGTGTCGTTCATCTGGCTCTGAACTCTGTAGTGTGGACTGGCAGAAATTTCCTTCAAATACAACAAATGCAGTAATAAAATCTGGTAAGTCAGAAATAATTTCTTGTGAGTCTTTCTGGTTGAGACCCTGAGCAGCAAGTGGAATAAGAGCAGCACAAAGCTATAGGTTGCAGATTGATTGCTGTGTACTTGCGTAAATAAATGAAATTCTTCTTGGTGCTGTGTTTATTTTAATTTCTGACACAGTCTTGCCAAATCCAAATATCAGTCTTGACTTAACTTTTATCATCCTGTGTTTATTAACTGTTTTGAAATTACCTCTTCTAGCTGTACCCTACAATTTCCTAACTCAGCCTAATGCATAATGGTTAATCTAGAGTTTGGGGTTTTATTTGGATTCTAAGCATAAACAGTGCTGCTCAGGATGGGAGAAGACTAATCCATTGTTTTTACATGAGGCAGATTTTTTTAAGTGTGACCTCCATGTGTTGGCTTGCTGTCAACTATTGAAATTTCCTGGAACAGGGCACATTCCAGGTCTCTAGATGCTGGTGGGCAGATCAGGGAAATGAAACTCAGCTGTGGTGGGACTAGTAGCAGCAGAAGAGGAAAGAGAGAACCCATTAAAGATCTAGGATTTTTTTTCTCTGCTGTCTATAAGGGTATATATTTGCTTTTTAGAAGAATTTAGTGTTAAAGTCATCATTCACGAAAACAACTTTGAGCTGTGTACATAGGAAAGTTGAGGGGGAGTGAGACCTGGGAGGGTGGGGGGCAATATGTTTTTCTGTCTGTAATTACAACACTGTGTCCATGTTGTTGTCGTTTGTGCTACCTAGAGATTTCGGTTTTTTAAGCAGACAATACTGTGTCTGTCCAATGATGCACTGCTTTAGTCCTGAGCTCTTCCCTGGGATGGTTCTTGCAGCATGTGACTCTTGTGTGAGTTATCCAGCTGCTAGGGCAGGCTCAAGCTGGCAAATCCACCTCTGCTCTTAGTCTTGCTAGGAGAATCTCTCAGGCTGGACCTGAACTCTTGCAAAACCCATTTGACTTCTGTATAGTTTCACAGTGGCAACTTGTTTAGAAAATATCTTGAAAGTAGTGTACAGCCCTGACTTGAGAAAATCCCAGAAAGTGGTAAATTATTTGCACCTTATAGGATCAAACATCTATGTTTCCACCAAAGACGTGAGAAGCATAAATTTTATTATTATCTGTGTTTTGTAAAGTCAGTTCAGGACTGAAGTTCATTGCTAAGTTGCTTCACTTTTGAGAGTCTTCTGCATATCTTTTGTGCTCCAGGAAGCCTGGTTATTTCAAAATACATTTGTATTTCTGAGGAGGCAGGATCTACATGGCTTCTGTGGGAGGAAAGGAAGGGGACTATTTCTGGTAACTTCAATTTGTGTTTCCCCATGGAAAGGGCAATTTATGCAATTTGAGTAGCTTGTTTTGAATCCTCTTTGTTTAGTACTAAACTTTCTCTGGAAACTAGATTTGGTTACTGCTTCTAAACCACATCTGATGGCACAGCTTTTGTAGAAATTAGAAGTAGGAATGGTATTTATACCATTATACTTTGTAATTTTTCAATACATATTTATATGTCTGCATCATGTGAAATCTGAAAGTGTCTTTCTTCAGAAGTGAAATAGTCTTACAGCAGTTTTCTCTTGCAGCTCTGTTCAAACCTGGCGTGAGATACACCTTTTCACTGTATGGCTGCAAATCCACTGGATATCAGTTGTTGAAAAACATAACTGGGTATATGAAAGAGCTGCGTAAGTGCACTTTTATCACTCAGGATCTTTGCAAAAAGAGCTTAGTATGTGTCTATTTTTAGTTCAGTGTTGGCAGCAGAAGACTGAGACCAGAATCCCCATGCAGTACTACTGACTTCTGTTTGTTCTCTATGTATAACTTTAACACATTTCTCCAGCCACTTCCAGTTCCAAGCATATGCAATAACCCTCTGTTCTCCAGCTTGTGTGGTGGCACAGAGTGTCACAGCAATTCACAGCCATAACTTGAACCACATGGCTCTGGTCCCTTCTACACAAGAGAAGGCAACTCTTTTGACTCATCGAGTAAACTTCCAAGCACATTTGGTACAGCTCAGCAAGTACAAAAAGTATCCATAACACTTCTGTTTGAAAGCACTTCTTAGATCCAAACTAGATCCTAGAGCACAAACCATCTTGAGAATTGCACTTGTATTCTGTCCCACACCAACCCTGTCTGCGTAACTGGGGTTTGACCCAGTGCTGAGCTTTGCTGGCCTGAAGATGCATTAGTGTCTGAATGCTTTCTGTTCCCAGGTGTCTGAACATGACTTTACCCTTTAACACCACAGCTGTATTGTATTGTATTGTAACTACAGCACCCATTTCACTTTGAAGTTCAATGTGTGTTCTGCTAAAAGAGTTTGCTTGGAAAACTGAGCTGCTGACATAATCTGAGTCCTTGGAAATGATATTGTTTATTTCATTGCTAAGGTTGAAGATGAGGTTAAGGCAATTTTACCAGAAACTCAGTTTTCAGCCATTTGTATCTCTGCAAAAATTCTGAACAGTTTCCCAGAAGAGTTTTCCATATGTGTTATGAACAGGTCAGACAAAAGCTTTCAAGAATAAAGACTTTGAGGGACTAAATATGTACTGAATGTCCAGAAGAAACTTATTAGGAACTGAGAAATGCACAAGAGCGTAGATTTATTCTAAAACTTCAGATGTGCCTTTGAATGCATTCTTAAACATGAATTCAGCCCTGCTGGATCAAAGCCAAATGTCAGACTAAGTCCTGGTGCACATGACCTTATGCATTATCTGCTGTAACACTTTCAGTAGGCTTCAGGTATTGGAATAAGGACTTGTAAAAACTGCTAAGAGTAGTTCTTTTAAGCTGAGATTGAATTCCATGGTAGGAATGTGGAGTTTGTTTAATTTTAAGACAAGCTATGAAGTCACAAAGTTAAAGCCTTTAAAAGCTAATTTGTATCCTCTGAATGTTTATACAATCTTTTGGGGGTTGTTGCAGGAAGAACAGTATTTACACATATGGGTCTGTAAGAAGGCTGACCAAAGAGAAATTTTTCTTCTAGCACCTCTTAGTAGATACTACTGCAGTAATTAATGAGTCCAACATAGATGTATTTTTGTAGCATCTCCTGCTAAGTCTTTCACATGTACTGTGCAGTGAGGAGTCTTGAGGAAAAGGTTGGAAAATGCTAGCCCCAAAATAAAACTGATTAAATACTTACACGGTTTCAGCATTTAATGATAATTTCTTACTAGTTTCTTCTTTCATAATTATCTCTACAGCTCCAAAAACTGCACCAAATTTTATTGTTGAAGAAACTTCTTCAGATTCTATATTGGTAAAATGGGAAGACATTCCTATTGAAGAATGCCGAGGGTTTTTAAAAGGATATCTTCTTTCCTTTGCAAAAGGCGAAAAAGATGCTTTAAAGCCAAGACTTTCAGAATCAGGTAAATGAATTGTATAAACTGCAACTTCCTTACTTACATCTTTCTTTTTAGTTTTTTAATGTTTTAATTTCACTTTAATAAAAAAGATTCTTTAATAATAATTAAGTTGCATTACTCACTGTTATAATTGGCCGCTGATATGTGACAAAGGCATTTAAAAAAATCAGCTCCTTGTGTGGTTAGCGCAGTAGTTTTTTAATATAAAGCAAAAGTTGGAGAAAACCCTGTCTCACTGGGGCCATAAACTAATGCAGTGACTAAGTGGCAATGTGTCATGCTGTCCCCTGCTCAGATACCCTGGGCAGATGGGGCGGGGAGGTTACATGGCTATATTTAATAGGGTATGTTCTTTCAGTGCCTGTCCTGTCAGGACTGATGGCTGACTCACATTCATAAGAGGATGAGCAGGGGGCTCAGGAAATGAAGTCAATCTGCAGCAGCAGCACCACACTTCTGTGCTGTTTGGTGCTGTGTAAGCAAGCAGCATTTCAGTTTTCCTTTACATGGACTGTTCTTCAGGTTTCATATGCTCACTTCACGCTCAGCCAAACCTAAGCAAAACCTTGATTGTCTTTGTGAATCTTTCCTTACAAAGTTATGCTTTTCTTACTGCTTCCAAACAAACAGGGAATCCAGAACTTAAAGTGAACAATATCACTGACTTAACAAAGAAGTCTATGAAAATACTTGATCTTCAAGGCAAAACAAGTTACCAGCTGGAACTGCAAGCCTACACGGCTGGTGGGTTGAGCCCTCCAAACAGCCTCTATGTGGTGACAAAGGAGGACTGTAAGTTGATTATCCCTGTCTTTAGCACAGGGGCTGTACAATGTATATAAAGCTGAGTTTGTTTTGTTGGTTTGTGGGTTTTTTCTCATCCTGTAGGTAGTTTGGGCCTACAGTCTAATTTTTTCCTTTATTTAGTTGGTTATTTAAAAATACAAAAGTTGGTACAGTTCAGAGTGAGGGAAAGTTCCTTTCCTATTACAGCTACTTGTAGTTCATGGTAATGTATGCAGAAAAATATCTTCTAACCTACTACTAAATATAGAGGAGTCTGAGCTTAGTTTTCTGAAACAGCCAGTTGTTTTTGTCAGGTTTCCCATGATGAATATCTGCTAATACATGGTGGGAAGAAAGACATTATGGAAATATTTATCAGTTTCAGAATTGTAAACAGATGCCTCTCTACTTTGAATTCAGTTTTATTGATCCCCTGACAGAAGCAAACACAGAAAGACAACTACAAAAACAAAAGAGATTGACTTTGGGCAATGAGAAAAAAAAAAAATTTCCTGTGAAGGACTAAACACTGGGGTGCAACTAAAATACATGAAAAATCAAACTTGAGGCATTTAATATCAATGGAAGAAGGCACTGGGGATGTATTGGAGCTAAAGCCCAGGGGTTGGAAGCATTGTAAAACACAAAAAAGACAATGCTGTTTGTGCAATGAGTTGTTGGCCTAGAAGAGTCATTACCAGAAATTTGGCCAGTTCAGGTATCATGAAAGTGCAATGCCAGTGCTTAGTGAGAACAGAATCACAGTAGCCTTTAATTGGTGGGAATCTTAGAAAAGGCATAAAACTTGCTGGTAACATTGGATATATATTTACTGTCTTTTTTTCATCCCCCAGCTGTAGGATTAATCATTGCAATTCTCATCCCCGTGGCAGTGGTGGTGCTGCTTGGAGTGTTGGCCAGCATCTTCTGCTACCGAAAGAGGGAATGGTAAATGCCTGCCTCGGGTTCTCATCTTTTCCTGGAAGTTTTTGCTTCAGTGCTAGGGTTTTCCATGATTTTAGTTACTCCTTTTTTCCTCTAACTACCCAAAGATGTTAGTGGGCTTTGTTTAAAGGTGGGTGGCAAAAACACATTGTAGAAGGTGAGGGAGAAACTGAGTTGAGGAGAGGTCAGAGGGAGGAATGCAAAAAGTTTTTGCAAGAGCCTGTCTCCCAGTGGGTACCGTTTATAAATAGTTCCCAAGTGGAAATAAGCTGGCAACAAACTGTAATTTGTGTGCCCTCTACAAACAAAGGTAGACATACCATCTTCAACTTTTAGTAAATGTGGAGTATTAAATTCCCCACTTTCAAAAAAAAAAAAAAAAGTTGCTGTTTTTTTCCATTCTACTCAGTGAAAGTTCAACACACTAAATCTTTGCACCAGATGTCTTCAGAGTTCTGAATCAAAGGGAAATGTCCTGACTCCTTTTGTGTATTCACAATCTGTTTCAGGCCTCGCTATCTTTATAATAGTTTATTCTTTCCTCTTTAAAGGATTAAAGAAACATTTTATCCAGAAATCCCGAATCCTGAGAACAGTAAGGCACTGCAGTTTCAGAGGAACATCTGTGAGGTAACCCTTATTTTAAATCTAGTATTTTAAAATTCTGAAAGATAAAACAAGTTAAAGAATTCTTTTGCAAACTTTGACTTATTTGTTCCAATTGTAGGAAAAAACCCTGTGGCGGGGGAAACAAGCCAATTTACTGAGTAACTTCTGTCAGGTGCTATCTAGAGCTTTGTTGTTGTTAATGTAGTTACTTGCAATGTTTGATCTAGGAAAGGACAGCTGCATTTCTCTTCTCCCAGCTAATAAGAAGTATCAGTACCTGATAACAATATGGGAGTAACACACCCATCTTTGTCAAAGTGTTAGAAGAAGCAGAAAGTATGGAGATGTGTATATACTATATGAGCCAGAAAATGATAAACACTTTTTTTTTATATGTATTGGTACTAATGGCTGTGGGATGAGTACAATCCACAAGCCAGCAAACTGCTGTAATTCGGGCAAGTCGTTGCTTTCAGACTTTCCAGATCTTTTAGCTTAGTGTCTCCCCCTTCTCCTTTTTCTCATTTCAGGGGAATAAGACACTTAAAACACTGGAAATGAACCCGTGCACCCCCAACAGCGTTGAAGTGGTGGAAACACAGTCTACAGCTCCAAAGATTGAAGACACAGAGATGATGTCCCCAGCAGCAGAGACCACTGTGCCTGAAGATGGCTCTGACTCAGAAATGGAGAACCACGTTGTTGTGTCCTACTGCCCCCCTATCATTGAAGAGGAGATCTCAAATCCCCCTACGGATGAACCTGGGGGCTCATCTCAGGTGGTTTACATTGACATCCAGTCAATGTATCAGCCTCAAATCAAACCAGAGGAGGAGCCAGAAATAGACTTAGTGACTACAGCAGGCTATAAGCCACAAATGCAGCTGTCTATCAGTGCTCTGAAAATAGAGGGTCGTTCACCTGTGGAGGAAGAATTGGATAAAACTGCAGGTTACAGACCTCAAGCAAACACAAGCGCCTGGAACACGGGCACTCCAGACTCTCCTGGATCAGTTGAAAGCAACAATGAAAATGCATCTTTTGGGAGCCCATGTTCAATTAATTCCCGACAGTTTCTCCTTCCCCCAAAAGATGATGAAGACTCTCCTAAACCCATTAACACAGGGTGGTCCTTCACACACTTTTTTCAGAACAAACCAAATGATTAACAGTGAGTCCTCATTGCACGTGAACTTGCCTTCTGAATAAGCTTTTATTCCTGATGATGTAAAGAAAGGAAGAAGAAAAGTGCAAAAGGCATGAATTATTCTTGGAGACAGTCAGCAGAAGTTCTAGTGAGCTGAATGTTACCATGTTTAAGTTAGTCAAAGTGTTAATATTCCATTGTAATAGAGGCTGAGAGGCCAAAATTATAGCAATTTAGTTATTACTCTAGTAAAATATATTGGATGTAAGGGGTATTGAAGTTAAAGCCCCTGATAATTATAGTCAAAGAACTCTGCCTACCTTCACATAGTGCTCCAAGATTTAACATGGTCTCATGCAATTTATAACTTGGAAAGGTTGCTTTGCTTTGTTGTAGTTGTTCTCAACCGTGCAGACTCAAATGATGCAGCACCAACAGGTTTCCTTACTGAAGGCTTAATTTATCACAAATCTCAGCCTAGGACACAGAAACAATGTGTTTGGAAACCGTTGAGATCTTTTACCTAGTTATAAACTAAGAACAAATGAGAGTGCTATTTTTTTTCTTCTCCTGTATGGAAGGTTATTGTCACTGTTTAACACTTATGAAGCAATGGCCATTCAAATCTGTTGCTTTTTAACTAGACGCTAATTTCTGTACCTACTGTACAATGTTTATTAAATGTTTGACTCAGGGGTACAAACTTGGGGAAAAAAAGTATAACACTGATTGAAACCTCAACAAGAACTGCATAAAGTTTAAAACTTCCTTTTTTTTAAAAAATTTAGAATGCTCTATATTTTTTCTATCCTTTGGTTAAGGAGTTAATCTTTCCTAATGTATTGCACTAATACATTTTGTATTTCATAGCTTCTGCTCCAGATCTCCTGCTTCAAAGTGGTACAGTAGTTCATTCACCCTCAGTGTTCAGCAGTCTTTGCACTATGCAGTAATGTAAGCCATGGGGAAATCTCTGTCTACTCACCATAGCTGCCATTAGAAGCAGTTTGGCACATGAAATTAGAGGTAGTAGGACTAGCTCCTTGAGAAGAAATTGCTCTTTGGATGGTCTTTATTGTATTAGCTTTGTATTACCTGCTGCCTGGCTGATCCTAGGTGTCTACCCAGCAGGACCTTCTGTACAAATCCTACCTGGAAGTACAAGGTAGGATCTCTAGTGGCAGGGAGAAACCCAGGGAGGTTTTAGTGCCGCTAATTCTACCTCTCCTTTACCAGATATGTGATGCAAAGAAAGCTTAAATGATGTACATTTGTGTGCTTAAAGGAGTGTTTAGAACAATCATCTTTAAAATGCTTGTTTTCACGTGTGCATCTCTAGACAGCTGTAACTATAACACTTTACTGTGTAAATTTCAGGCTGTGGCATACATGAATTTCACTAGCTCACAGGAGAAACTTTCAAGAAACTTACCTGTTTCTTGCTATAAAACACAGTGGTGAGGCATCAGACCTTGGAAGAGCTTGATCAGAAAGGGTCTCCATAAAGTCCTACCCAAATATTTTTTTTCTTTTTTTAGCTCTCCGTCTCCTTAGTTACTTTGTGTTTTGCTTTGGTTTTGGTTTTTTTCATAAATAAGGCATGGAAATGGTTTTCTAAACAAAACAGATAAGGAGACTGAATTAGCTAGGCTGCTAGTTGTAAAGGTGTGAGAGCAGATCAGGATGATGACTATCTTGACAGATATTTGGTCTCCAAACCACATGATCTGGCCATCAGAATAAAACCAAGCATTGGGTTAAACCTAATCACAGCAATGGATGGTGCAGTTTCAGAGGCTGGCACGTCTCTGCCATCTCCACAGAATGAAAGTGTAGACGTATTTCAAAACTGACAAAAAGGCAAAACACTAAATAGTTACCGTAATTGGTAACAACTGCCTGTGTGTGCCTCCTGGAAGAGTGAACTGTGAAGAAGTGAAAAACAGACCAGTCTGCAGGCTTGGCAGAGTGCAAGGTGTCTCTGGAAGAACAGAAAGTGCACATTGGATTCAGCTATTGAGTCTTGGAATTAGCAGGGCTGCGAGTGAAAACACAGGCAGTGCAAAGAGCTGACGTCCATTTGTGACCAGGCATCAGCACAAGGGAAGTGTCGTAGCCTATTACTCAGAACATTAAACTAACACATGAAAGGAAGCAGTTATGCCCTTTGTGATTGATTGCTGGGAGGAGGCTAACTCCTAATAGTAACAACTGTTTTTCATAATTATTTTTTAGAGTATTTCTTTTCACTGGTGTAGATTTGTCTTACTGTGTCTATCTCCTAAGATGATTGTTAGCTTGTGCTGCTATATGCTTTTAATTGAAAGCAGATGATGTCATGGACAGCGTGTATGGGTAGTGGTTTGGGGTTTTTTATAGAGCAATTTCTCAGTGCAGAGGAGCAATCCTCTCCAAATGAAAGAAAACCTCTGCAGCAGAACAACTGATCATGAAGAATAACTGTGCTTTTCATATGGCTATGTATTGCAAGAAACAAAATCAAACTGTAGTTTGAGAGTACTAGCAATATTTAATTTGGAGACTGGAAATCAGGGCAGCTGCAGAGAACGAACAGAGCTCACAGGGAGCAGTTCAGGACCATTTGCAGTGTTCACGTGGTGAATCACTTACACACAAGCATCACATACTCAGGTTTCCCAGTGTGCTGCTCTTCCTATTCAGTAAAGACAACAACATGTTCACAACAATGAACAATTGCTTCATTTCTTAGGGATTAGGTAAGGAAAAGTTCCGCAAATGCATAGTCTGCCTCGATGTTTGTGTTACAAATTCTCTCTTACCTAATTATTAATTTTTTTTGTTGTTGTTTGTTTTTTTTTAAAACTTTATATCTTTTTTTTGCCTAGTGTTCTGACTTCCAGGATGCAGGGCAGAAAAGTCCTATTAACAGCAATGGCTTCAGTAACAGAAGAGTGGGGCAGATGTGGGAGAGACACAGGCTTGTGCAGTATCTGTAGCATCATTGTTGCTTAATGCTGATGAGCCAGTAAGAAGTTGTCATTTCAGCACTTGAAAGTTCAGCTGCTTCACTTCTGTGGTTTCCTTTGAGCCTGTCCAGTGCTGCCTTTCAAATGCCTGTCTCAGATCTTCAGCAGTGAATTCAGAAATTCAGACGTGTGATCAGGTGAAGCCACCCCTAGGTGCATGGAGCAGTAGGGATGAATGACAAGGACTGTCAGGGAACAGACTTGCTTTCTGAGCCCAGGTGCCATGTTAAACCGGTGAAGCATCTTTAGGAATGTCTTTGAACCAAATACTCTTTCAAAGCATGGTGCTCTTTAGCCTCTAAATGCTTTGATAACAATTGTAAGCTCCAGAGGGGATCAGACTCCTTGTACTAGTGCCTTCTATCTTCCTGATGAGCCTCTTCAGACAAATTTTTTCTGAAAAATATCTTAGGAATCTTAAAGTTTAAACTGCATTTCCTTACCATCATTTTGTGAAAGATCTTATCCTTTATTGAACGTTTATTTCATTTTAGTTCTTTTGGCTTTTTACTTTGTTTTTTGGAAGAGTAGAAAGTGCAGCTTTTAAAAAAAAATAAGAAAATAAGAAAACAAAAACCAAAACCCAACAACTTCCAAAAGGGATATGATCAGAAGGGATTATGTCCAAATCACTATTATGCCGAACTCAGTGCTTCAGTCCTCCAGGATCAATGTTCAGAGATGTGGGGTATTAATGCCAAGCAGTTGCTTTCTGAAGAAAGTCATCGGTTCTGCTGCTTTTTATTTTTGAGCCATGCCTGTCATATGTGACAATTTAAGTTTTGTAATGGGTTTTTGTACTGTTCACTGTATGCGTGGAACATCAGTCACATTTGATGTATCATTGTGCACTCTCCTATTTGGCACATTCATTATTTTTGTTTTTCTGGCATGCACGGAGATCTGTTATCTCGGGTTTGTGTGTTAGATTTTGGGATGGTAGATCTGCATGTGATATACCTCACAGAACTACTAGTTAATATATTGAGAAAACAGTAAGCTAATAGTGCAGGCAGGCAGTGAATTACCTCCCCTGCTAAGCAGTGGCTGTATAGGCAGATGTAGAACCCGATAACTGACATTTGCTGTGGTAGGTTCTTTATTATCTTTAGTTGCTGCTTTCATGGGTAAACCATTTCCAAAGGGAACCAGTATTTGTGTTGTCTGTCTTGGCTCAATTGGCAGATGCACCATGTTTCTTCATCTTTGCTTTAGGTGGGGGACCAGAACTTTCCTTTGCTAGGAACATGGCAGCAGCACACTCCTGCTGACCTCGAGCTTTAGGCTGCTCTGAAGAGGCATTTTCAAGCCACATTTTTTGTTGCTGTTGATAGGTTCAGCCGGGTAAAGCTTAGTGCTGTGGTGTTTCCTGTGACCATGTCCTCCAGACACTCAGTTGAACATGAAGAGGAGCAAAAATAAAAGCAACTGGGTGCATTGGAGAGAGAAGGATGTTTAGACAGCACTCTGAAAAGGCAATGATAAATTGTGTGCTCTATTTTTAAATAAATATTGCTTTGTAAATACAACACTTCTATCCCTACAAGTAGATAGAAATATAGTAAAAGAATTTGAAATATATAAGAAAAATGTAACAGTTAGAGAATGAGATTGCTAACAAGGCTCTATGTACCATAAATCTATGAAGAGCTTCCCATGTAAATAGCACCTTCTGTTCTGCCACAGACTTTGATGAAGGCTTCAGTGTAAATGACATTTAATATTTATGACACTAAGTCCTAACCCTTTATGCACACATGTGCTTACATCATCATGTGCCTAGGTGCATATGGCAGAGGAAGTTGGCTTGCAATTGCCAAAATGATTTTTTTGGAGTCCTGTGCATGAATATATACCTTCTGAGACAGTTTTGTCTAGAGGAAGCAGCTGCCATCTGTGCTCCTCCCAACACGCTTCACACCACTTGTGGTGCTCTGCATTAAATGGTGCCCTGCGTGGCCAATGTTCAAAGATGCTGTTGGCAGTTTGCAAAATCTGTTGGTTTTTTCCTTGCCCTTCCCTTAGCCAGCCTGGAAACACAGTCCCAGACCCCAAATGCTAGACAAAGATTCAGAAATGTTTGAGTGTTTAATTTCCTTATGTTTAAGACTGTCCTAAATATCTCGTTAGGAGCTGGAAAACAGTTTCTTCCACCACAATTTTCTTTCCCCTCCTCCATTTATATAACTCTGGATTTTCCCCAGTATTCCTAAGATAGCCAGTTTTGTTTCCTTTTTGTATGTTATACAAACAAACCTCAGATGATACTGGCAGACTTTCTGTAACTTTACAAGTTGTCCCAGAGTGCGTGACAGTACTTCTCCCCCAAAAATCATCTCTTAATTCCTTCTGCTTTTACAACTAAAGAAAAATACCTCCAGAGGACTTTTGCATTTTGGAGGCCAGGGGCCCAGCTTCCCACTGCAGGTGAGCTGGTCTAATGGCAGGGTGTTTCATGAGAGGATGGCGTTAATCCCTCTCCAGTCTCACCCTCTTCTTGCAACAGCACTGCCCAGGTGACTTTGTGGTGCAGCAGAGCAGATTAAATCCTTTTTTTTTGATGTGATACCTAACAAAATCTCTAGGACAGTCCCAAATCTGCACTTTGACTGAAAGCAAGCTTCAGTGGAGGTGTATGTACAGCTTCCACTGGAAGGCTCAATACCTTTGCAACTCATTTGGTCCCATGTTGTGCAAAAGATAGTGAGTAAAACTAACCCAGAGACAAAGCAAAAAATGAAATGTTCTCATTTTCATTACTTGGATTAAGAAAAATTAAAAAATAAATAGCTTGAGCAGGGCAAAGTAAAATAAAAAGGTCACCCTCTTTAGTAGTAATACAGTCAAAAAAGAATCCTTGAACATCACTTTGTCAATGTTTTCTTAATGTGGTTCAAGAATGGCTTTGGATGAACAACACTTTATGTTTCATAGCATATCAAAAGTTTGTAAAGCTGGGGATAACAAAAAGAGAAGACAACTGAATCAACTCATGTCCGAAATCCTACTTGAAGGTAACAGTAATTTGAACTTTGAGCCTGTTGTGGCGCACAAAACATCAGAACTGGTGTAATCATACAGGTCACCTGAAAAAAACACACAACGTTGTACTATAATGCTGTAACTTTAAAACATATACTGTGAAACAGGTTCAATGTTTTTTTAGCTCTTTTTATACCATATTTTTTACAGCATAAATAATTTGCTTAGAGATGTTTTTTATGTTCTGTTTTTATGAAGATTTTAATGGACTTTTGTTTAATACTAGTGAAAATATTGTTTGCCAATTTCAAATAGTCATCTATAGAAGTTAATTCTGAGACTAAATCAATAGACTGAGCTGAAAAAAATAGTCTTCATAACACACGAAATCCAATAAGTCAGTCAGCATATTTTTGTTGCTGAATGATACTGAAACTTTCCAGCTTCCATATCTGCTATTGAAAAATTACTTCTTTCACAATTTTAGCAAAATCATCACAAGGCACTTTAATGAAGCTGTAGCATGTCAAGTAAAATACTGATTCAACAAAGTGTATCAATATGAAAATTTATCAGCTAAGCAGTTAAATAAATGCATGCTTAAAAAGGAAGCATGGGATCATGTTGGGGATATAGTATTTCAGTGTGGCAGTTGACATTTAAGACTAACCTAACACTAAGATACAACTTTGCATACATTTTAAACCTAGTTTGCTTGCTTGTTGTAACTCCTGTTGTATTGCTTGGGTGTCTAAAAGTAAGCATGTGTTTAACAGTTTTGCCATAGTATTGCCATGAAATTTAATAAATATATTTTCTTACACTCTTATATGTCTCCATATTCTTTGCTTTCCTATTTATTTTTAAAGTAAGAGTTAAATTCTGATCATGCTCCAGTACAAACAGAGTTATTTGAGTTTTGTGCCAGAGTCAATAACCACAGGATCTAGCAAGAACAGCCTTGGCTTCCTGATAGTCAGAGTGGGTAGTAAGAGATACTCCCCAAGTGGCTTCTCCTCAGCACAGCAGACCCTAGCACATCCAGGGCCCACTGAAGCCCTCCTGTTGTGATGCAGTGATAGGAAAAATCCAGGTCACTTACCTGTGTCCTCCTTGGCTTGTGGCTCTAACACAGCTGGGGGTTGATCCATGATCCCCCTGCATGCCTGGGCTGAGGTGTGCAGGGATCAGCCACTGGAGACTCTCCGTGGCGGCCATCCCTGTGCCAGGGTGAAAGGTGTGGCAGCAGGAAGAAGGGGCCCAGGCTGTGCACTGTGGGGTTGGTTTGAGTGGCACAGGACACTTTCTCAGCATGTTTTAGCGGAGCAGAGATGACCAGCTAATACAGTGGTTGTAACACGGGCCTTATGTTTGAGGCCATTTATGTCTTGTCATTGTGTCCTAGCGACAGCCAAGGAATTTCGTGGGTCATCTAACCCACAGCACCTTTGCTTGGGAATGGCACCTGAGCTGGAGGAGGCATTCTTGGAAGTCAGAGTCAATTCCTGGCCTCACAATTCCTTGCCTGCAGATTGGTGCAGGTTGGTGTGACAGCAGCTAGGCAGGATGTGGGAGCTCCTCTGAGTACTGGGGAGGTGTGGGATTAAGGTCTTTTAGCTGGACTGAAGAGTACTGCCCTGAAAAGATTGAAACACTTAGAGCTGTGGAAATGAGGAAAGCTTCAATTGTTCCAAAAGTGAAGCCCACAGCTGCCCTCTCCAGCCCTGCTACTGCTTTGGTCAGAGCAGGGACACCAGCAGGGAAGAGCTCCAGACAGGTCTCACTCCATCATCTGTCTCAGGTCTAAAAGAAATAGCAGGATGATGGCTTTGCAATATCTTCTGACGATATTGCAGGTGTTTGGATATAGCTCATTCAATCCTTGGCTAATCCAGTTGGGCTGGATATTTAATACAGCTCCTGGGCAGCTGGAGTGAGTAGAGATACAACCATCATGGAGATACTCACACCACAGCAGCAGCAGAGGACCATGAAAGCAGCAGGGTGTTTTGCAGGGACCAAGAACTGTCCCATACGTCACCATCACAATGAGGGTGGAGAGAGGGAGTCACTATCCATGTTTTCTGGCTGTGTTCCACCCTGTTCCAGCACACATCCTTATCTTCTGCTTGACTTTCCCTGTGCTGCCAAATGCTGGTTGCTCCCAATGTGGCACTGGCTGTAGCATTAATATACAGCACTCCCCTGGATTTGCAACCACAGAAAGTTTCTCTCAGCACAAAAATAAAGTTTAAAGTCCCTCTGTATGAAACATTTGTTAGCTATTAAAAGAAGTCTGTGTTTTGGTAAGAACTATCAGTTCAAATGAAAACTGCATAAATATGATGATAAATTGGTGATTCCATTTTTGAATTCTGCTTTGCTGACACAAACACTGAAAACTGTAGAAAGGGAAAAAATGGAAGCAAGTGAAATGGTAAAGAAAATAGTAGATGTTGCTCCCCCCATGTTTTCAAAAGACAGAAAAATTTAGGAAAATTCCCCTATGTCCACAAAAAGTAATGACCTAGGCTGCCACTACTGCCAATAGAAACTATTTAAGAGTCTGCAAAACAAAAAATTAGGTTGGAAAGCTGCTGTTTTGTGAGACAAAACATGGTGTGTCTGTGCTCTGCAGCTCCATTGCTTCCATGCTTCTCTATACATCTCAGTAACATAAAGTGCTGGAAAACATGGCCTGTGGGGACAGCGTTGAAAGAACTGGTAGAGTTGTTTTCCTAGAAAGAAAGACTGAGGGAAGATTTAAAAAGAATGAGCAGGGGAAGAGGAACAATGTCATCTTTGTCCTGTGCACAATGAACAAAGAAAAATGCTGTGACGGTGAATGGATATTCAAAAGAAATCAGGGCAGTCGGTCACAGCACTGCCAGGCAGTCTCCATCACAAGGGGTTTGACAAGAGCGCACTCACAGATGAGTCCAGTCCTGTCCATAGGGTCAGGGACAGAAAGCCAGGACCTTGCAGAGCTGCAGTGGCCACAGGTGCTGGCACCAGGCTATTATTCATGAGTGAAATGCCCAAGTGCAGAATCAGGGACACAACATCACTTGACTAAAACCAATAGAAAAACGGAGTGGGAGACAGTTGGGGAAGGGAAACTCCCCCCGCCTCATGTACACACCACCCAAGAAATAAAATGCTGATAAAAGTTACATCTGTCTGGTGGGATGTGGCTGTTGCTCTCCATGAGTAAGCCACGACTGTACTTTATCTAGCCCTTTAAAGTGAGGAGATTTGGCCCTTGAGCAGTGATTGTGTCGTGGAGGGAGCTGAACGTGCAGAGCTGGAACAATACATTTCCCATCCAGCTTATTTTGCTGTGCAAATGGAACGAAAACTTTTTCTCAAAAGGAAAGCCTGGCTGACAAAATAGTAACTTTTAACAGGCATCTATTTCAGGGTAATACTCCATCAGGGAATGGGCAACTTCCCAACATTGGCAGCCCCCTCCTCCTCTTCATTCTTTTGCTCCCTGGGGCCAGGCTGGGAGGACTGTGATGGAAATGAGCTCCTAGCTGACCACCCAACTCAAACCAGTGTAGCAAGGATTTGCCTACCAGAGGGAGCATTGTTAAGTCTCATCTGGCTTTAGAACTCCTTGACTTGCTTTCTTTTTCTTTTTTCCATGTTTTCCTTTAGGATGAAGCAGATTAAACCTAACTGCTGATTCTCAGTAGCTGCTTCCCATTGAGATGTAGGAGTATCAGAGAGCAGCAAGACACACTTAGCCCTGGGCAGAGCGAGGGACAACCAGGAAGCAGCTCTACCCAGCAGCCAGGGCTCAGCACAAAGCTTGGCTCAGTCCTCCGAAGCTGGCACCAATGCAGCAGTTTAGCCCTACTAAGTGGAATGTTACGTGTTTTGGGATTAATGTGGAAAATTAGTAAGAAAGATAAGAACTGCAGTTTAAGGAAGAAGATTAAATTGCAGAGAGGCACAAGCTCTTGTGACTGCTGCCTTCACTGCTGGTTTGCAGAGGTACCTGCAGCAAAAGGGACGCGGCTCTCCCAGCCGGCAGGAACTTACCCTGCTCAGCACTGGGGTCATGCCTCGCGTCTGAGTCAGCTCGAGCAATGAGTAATGTGCTAATAAACATTCATGGAGACAGCGAGCAGCACACACAGGCCAGTTCCTGGGAAAATGACTAATCACTCTGCCATGCCCTGTCCACCTTTCCTTTCTCCTTCCCTGACCCAGCATCAGTGGGGAGGGTGGTAGAGGGCGGGGGGCAGAGCCTCCACATGTGGCCAGATGTCCCTGGTTTTCTGGCACCTGTCTTCTGCTCAGCCCCTGGAGTGGAAACCAAAGACTCTCTCCCATCCCCAAGCCTCATCAGGGAGAGCAGAGATGTTGGTGAGGGATGTTTCTCAGATTATCTTTAAAAGGATGCAGAAAAGATTTTTTTTTTTTTTTTCCTTAAATAATTTAAACCGCTGAGCGTCTTTGCTATTCATGCCTCCCCCCGCGCCCGGCCGGCACCGCGCAGCTGAGCTGCTCTGCTCAGCCTACAGGCTTGCAGCATCACTGCAGGGCGACGTCGCCAGCCCCGAATTCCCGCGCAGTGATAAGTAAGCAGAGTTGGAAACAAGCATTTGGGGAGCTGCCGTTTGCTGCTCTGCTTTTTCCACAACAACAACAAAGGTATTTCCCACCCACTCCCCTCCCTACTCTGCATTTCAAAGAACAGCTTTTGTTTTGGCGAAGTAGAGCCTTGTACCAAAGCGCCCGGTATTCTGCAGCAAATTATCTTAAAATAGAGACCTCTCCCGCCAGATGTTTGTCTTGGAACTGGTCTCCAGACCCTGTGACAAAAATGAAAGGATGGGAAAGGCGAGGCACGTGAGACAGAGCAGAGGGTGATGCTGTTTGTGGACCATGGTAGTGCCCCAACAGCAGCAGCACAACAGGTCCTCGGGGTTAGGGGTACAGCCATTCAGACCTCCCTACTCTGTGACAGGTCAGGACAGGACATTAGTATCTGAGAAACCCCTCAAGATCATAAAATGTGAGTCTTCCTTCTCAGGCAGCCAGCGGCTCAGGCACAACCCAAGCACAGGCTGTGTCTGGCCACTGCCACAGGGCTGCACTGAGCAGGCAGAAAAACCTTCAGCCTCCAGAGGTTTTAGTTTTCACCCTTCTCAAACTCTACACATTTTCCTTTTACACCCCAAGGCATCAAATTCCACTTATTTTCATTTTAAAGGCATATCTTGATTCTGTATACTTTAGCCTGCTTTTTCCCAACCATGGCGGTTTCTACTCCCCCATGGGGCTCCCCAAGCCAAACAAAACTTTGCTTCTCCTGGAAGGAGAACCACGAGTGTTTCCAGCTCCTCTGCAAGCTGCCCATGTCTTCTACAAACCTTTTTTTCTGATGTATCATTTAAACAGGAGGCAGAGCACAGGTGCACATTACGTAATGGCATCACCACATACTTTTCTGTTACTTTCTGTTTTTAATAAGTGCCTGCATTTGGTTTTGACCCAGTGGTACCTTATCTACAAGGAGCACAAGGTCTTTCACCTGAGAGATCAGGGTGTGCCTTTAGCATGCAGGACAGGAGCTGAGGTGTCCTTGGCAAGTATTTTCCTGTGCCATTATCTAGATTTGCTGCAGGTGGGATGAATCTAGGGAATGTGTTTGAGCTCTCAGGAAGCCAGGAGCACTCTGAGCACAGTAAAAATGCAGCAGGAACCTCCTCACCTCCATTGCTTTCACCACATCAGGTCCTTTTAGCCCACAGGCATTCAGATGAGCCTCTGCCCCTAAGGAAGTTTGTGCTTTCCCTGCCACAGGCACGTGGCGGGCTGTGGGGTGCCCTGCTGCACCAGATGGTTGATCTCTCTTCCACCATCCCACCCCACCAAAGGCTCACTCATCACTCATCCACTTTGAACAAAGAATTAAGGAAGAAAAATCCCCAAATTATGAAATTCTGGACCACTCTTTCAGTGTCTCAACAGCACTCTGTTTGCCTGCTTAAATTACACTTTGGCAATCAAGGTTGCATAAGTGCTGTTCCAGTGCCTAGAAAACATAACATTTTAAGAGGACTGTGACCTACCAAGGTCTCTTGCAATCCCTTTTCTCATTTTTCCAAAATAATAATAATAATAATAAAAAAAAGTGATTTATAACACCACAGTAGCAAGCATTTGCTCTTTTTTTCCTAATCTTTTAATCTGTTTAAGACAGGAAAGCTTCATAATGTACAATTTTAAACTGTCAAAATTTACAGAACAAAAAGAGTCAGATGTAAAACTGGTCATAACTCACAAATATCCCCATTAAAACTGTATAATACAGACATTAAGCCACAGGTCACTTTTCTATTTTTAGGAAAGTGTGCAAAGAGCTAATTGTATAGTACATGTAGATGTTGAAAGTGATGCCATGTAAGCAGGTCTGCTGCTATAAAAAATAGACAAGTATAAAATTACTTCTACAAAATAGTTTCATTGGTTTTGTTGCTTGTAGTAAAAAAGTAGACTTGTAAGAACGTTCCTCCTCAACAAACAACAATATTTTGAAACCAGTCATTGTAAGTGTTATCCTGTTACACAGGATGAAACATAATTTAGCTAAATCAGAGAGTGGTAAGGAGAACTGCTTGTTCCAGGACCTACATGTGAATGCAGAAATATGCTGCCTGATGGCGTATTTGTTGAACAGCACAGTCACTGCAGGGTGGAGTGATTGCAGGTGTTTCAAGACTGCTTTCTCTGATACTACAAAAGATAACCTAAGGACCACAACACAGTCATTGAGCTACTCGTAACATCACACTTTGCCGTTTGCAATGATGCACAACCTTTAGCGTTCACTAAACACTTAAGGGGTAGAGGGCATGGTTCATACACAAAATACTTGGTTTCACTTGGTCAGGAAAGGAGAGAAAAGGAGAGGGAACGAGAGGGAAAAGTGTTCTTCTTCTTCTTTGTGGGTTTCCCTTTGGCTTTGTCACCTTCCCAGATGGCAAACACGGTCCGGCCGCAGAGGACTGCGTCAGCCAGCTCTCGCTCAGCCACACACACAAGCACACGACGGGTCCTCAGCACCGGGATTCCTCTCTTGTCACTTGGTCCCACACGTGTTGATGTTCTTCCCGTTGGCGGCGTCCTCCACCAGCGAGATGTGGTAGTCGGTGGAGAGCGTGAGGTGGGAGATGCAGCCCACCAGCCCCCGCAGGTACTGCCGGTTCGTGTGCAGGGCGATCTCCTTCATGCCACCTGTGGGAAGGGCAGCCGTGAGGAACCCTGCACCAACACGGGTGTCTGCTCCTGCTTGGCAGGCTGCACACCCAGCAATCCCATTAGCCTTCCTAGTGCCCCTCAGAAGGGAATTTTAATTTACAGTTTCCTCTGTGTTGTTTCAAATAAACATTTTCAGCGCTTGAAAGTACAGAGGGGATAAGCAGGAGGGAATGAACCCGGATGCTAATTATTTATTGCAGGAATTGTAGCATCAGTAAGAGATGAATAAGCTTGTGCCCAGATCCACTGAGGTGTGGGGTTTCCAGCTGCCTCTTGCTGTTTCTCTGTGTACCTGCCAGGAGTACCATAGGGCATCCCATGGTGCTGGTCCCTTCTCGTACCAACTCCCCCATCCCACCCAGAGAGGCCTCCTCACAAAAAACAGGTTGTGGAGGACTAGAGGCTGCTGTGTGACACCTCCACCAGGAGCTGGACAGAGTTGGAAAGTCCCGCCTTTCATCTGTATCCTGAATGTGAATAATTAGCACTCACCTACGTAGAGATCTCCATTGATATTTAGCTGCCTCATCTTTCCAGGGGATTTACCGGTCCTGGCACCATAATCGTCCACGGTTACTTTGCCAGACTGTCCATCCCTGAAATGAAAAGCAAAGCACTCTTGTGCATCCAGCCTACAATCAGAAGTGGGGAGGAGCAGCAGCATCTTCCACTCGCTGTGAGACATGGGCAACTCAGAGCTTGGCAGGGTTAAAGGTGAAGGCTTGGGACTGGGAAGCCCCACAGACAGTGTTCTATGGCAATCCAGATTTTTCAGGTTTTAGGATTTTTTTTTATAGATTGCAAAGGCCTACAAAGTGTGCAGGACACATTTGCAGAGCAGAAAGTGCTGGAAAAGAATCAAATTGCACAGCTAGGGGAGAGGGGAGGATGGACACATTCTCACCTGTTGTTAAAAATACAAAGTAATGTTAAAAGTAAACAGCAGAAGCTTCAACAGAAGGGAAAAAAATAGGCAAGCTAAGGTAAAACATACTTCTAGGCAGTTTTGTTTCTCTCTAGAGCCATTTTACATATGGTCAATAACAGTATTGACAGAAAAGCTACTTGATGGGTTCCTGTTCTCACTGAATTTGGTAACAAGCTGTGCTAATGTCAGACTGTGATTTCCAGGGAATCAACCTCTCATGAAAAGAGGGATGCATGCTTTCCCTGCTGGACACAGTTGCCTCCCATGAGGTAATGAGCTATAAATACGAGTTATATATACACTGCAAGATGTCTGCACCTCCTCCAAATAGAAGAAGTAGGTTTACACTGTCTGTGCTCCAGTGCTTGTGCCAGCCCGCAAAATGCTCACTAGGGAATTTCAAAATGCAGACATTAAAGAAAAATACTCTTAACCCAAATGGTACGGGTTTAATAGAATGTCTGTCACAGCCCCAGAATAGCCCTGCATGACTTTGGCAGCCTGCCCTGAGCTGTGCCGAGCTGGCACTGTCACCTCAAATACAGCAATCTTTGTGTACATTGTCCTCAAACAGCCAAGCTGCTAACAGTTCCACTCCTAGGCGACGTGTGAGTGTGGAGCCACAGTGATTCACACCCCACCAGCTCCCAGACATGCCAACCAGCATCTTTAAAGGCAGGGTGGCCCCAAGCACCTCCCAGACAAAGCCTGCCCTCTTACCGAACAGCCTTGACTCTGTGCCACCGCCCGTCGCTGAAGGAGCCGTTCACCGTGATGGAAGCGATGCCACTGCCCAAATTGTAGCTACAATTAAGAAAAATCGAAGCGTTACTGCCTTCCTTGAAAGGACCGGTTGCCTGCCAAGTTTCTCAAGCATCCTTACACCCTTTTGGCTCGGATTTTTGGGCAACCAGAGGAGTCCTTTGGAGTCGCAGCAGTAGTGCTCTTATTTTGCAAAGTCAGTCTCGTGGACAAGCAGGCAAAACTCCCTGAGTCAGGGTGGGTATCATCACCACGTTCCCATGGGAGCAAGAAGAAAGCCTCTGCATGGTCATTCCTCCCCAAAGCAGGGGATTATGAAGATCAGTGATCTACAGACCCTTGGCCTAATGGGAGACAGCAGTGGGAAGCTGCAAGCATGGTTAATAAATAAATTTTTGCAAGAGCAAATAAACATGTGACCTGTAATAGATCTACAAATCATCTGAATTATAGGAAAGGTTGGGACCTGTGATGTTAGAAAAGATTAAGTCAAATATATGCAGAGATAATTACAAAGTTCCTGCTTCAGCTGCCACTCTGATTATTTCTTTGTGTTTGCTTCTACTAAAATTACTCAGCCGATATAATGTCCCTATCATGTTTACACTTCAGGCACCTTAATTTCCAGGTCCCTGGAGCTTGGGCTAACCTTAACAAAGGAGAAGTAGACACTATAGCACAGTGAGCTGTTGGGTGCTCAGGATGAACCAGCCAGAGCCAGCTGCTGCTGGACTTCAGCCCGTACCAAGCAGGAGGGATTAAAGCCAGCATCACTATCTCTCCAAAAAAGACTGAACATGGAATGAACTCATCGCCAAGGAAAGGCTCTCAAGAACAGCACATTAAACTGTGAGCTGCCCAGAGCAAACTGATTTTCCTAAATTTGTTTCCCAGGGCTTTAAGTGGGTCTCAGGCAAGCACCCCGTTTACACAGGATGCAGATACCAGTCTAGGTCAAAAACAAGAGGATTTGGGTGTTAAGGACTGCATCAAAGTGTTAGAACTTCGATTACAAAAATGAGATTCACATGCCCAAGGAATCCCTCTACAACTGATGTCCCCCTACAACACTGAAATAACCTTCTACAGATGCAGGGAGCAACAGAAAGGATTTACAGCAGCAGGTACACTGTACAGGGAATAAGACCATAGAAAATGGGAAACAAAAGGTGTGTTTTGTATTTCAAATTGGATCAGAACGCAGACATCTAAACTTGGCCTGCGGGAAAATCCTTCTGACCAATTCACAGTCCTGATAGTACTTTGACCTCACCTCTCAAAAGGTGAAAAACTAGCATGAGGATCAACCTTTCAGAAAGATTTTTTTTTTTTCTGCATTTTTCCTTTCACCATCTTTTTTATTGCTCCCCTTCAGTAAGCAGTGATTGCTCACGAGAGTTTTATTTTGGTAACTTAATTTTTCACCTTCTTAAATGCATGTGGAAGGTACAAATTTTTCAGTAAAATTCAGCTGGTTTGGTCTAAAGCCTTTGAGTATCTTCATCTCTGGGGAAGAGCAACAACCCTAATAAAAAATGCACTGTGCCTCGGAAACAGACAGAATAGAGTGGTGTTCTCTCATGCTGGTCAGACATAACAAACCTCTCTAGGTTCCCACCTCAAGGACACCAGGCCCCAAAATGTGTAAATTAACATCTTAGAAGAGGAGGTAAACTTGGGNTTACTACCACACATTTTGGAAAGACAGTCCCTCCCAAAGACATTTAAAAAATGCACCACTTCTGCAGAGTCAGTTGCTTGTTTAT
>VWZT01001097.1:144630-175171 GCA_013397055.1 Pachycephala philippinensis
ATAAATCACATCAAAAAAAAGCTCACAAGAAATTAATTTAAGTAGAAACGTGCAACTTATCTAAACATCCATGGCAGCAAAGAACAGCCAGTTAAGTAAAGTAAAAAAAATCAGCTTAAATAATAAACTCTCTGCTAGATAATCGATAGTGTCTCACAACAATCTGAAATAGTGATGCCATCTGTACTTTGCTGTTTCAGTATTGGTCTTACATAACCTAAAGGAGCACTATGAGGAAAGACAGGGCTTTCAAAACACAGGAGTCCCAAAAAAACACCACACAAAAAACCTGCACAGGGTCTGCCTGAGTGTCTGCAAGGGAGAAAGAGATTCTGGAGCAAGAACCCAACATTTCCCAATACTCCCCAATTTCACCATTTTCACAGCAGTATTATTGCTCAATT
This sequence comes from Pachycephala philippinensis, assembly GCA_013397055.1. NCBI lineage: Eukaryota > Metazoa > Chordata > Aves > Passeriformes > Pachycephala > Pachycephala philippinensis. The sequence continues at coordinate 145,035 of VWZT01001097.1, forward strand.
AAGTGATTCTGTGGATGGTGGCAGAAACAAGGTGTGTGTGTCACGGAGCTGGCTATTTGGAGGTGGAGATGGTGGAATGAGTGAGTGAGTGCTCCCACGTGCACTCTCTGGCAAAGAGAGAGCCCAAAGTGAGCACTGGCACCACCAGAGTTTGTCCTCAACCCCAGCTCCCTTCACCAGCCCTACCCTGCTCTGCCCAACCGAGATGGGTTTAAGAGGCACATGGAGGGCTTACCAATAAGAGGCACATGGAGGGCTTACCAACAGTATTCATCCCCTCAAAAGAAACCTTTTAGAAAATCACAATAAAGCCCTGATGTTTGAAAAACTGGGAAGAAGGAGTGATGCAAATCTTGCAGCACATTACCTCTTCAACTCACATCCTTTCCCAGACAGCACACGGGACCCATCACTGAACAAAACTTTGGAGGTTGTGTCTCACACTGTGCCAAGGGACAAGTGCACTGGGTGTGTTGTAGCAACTCCTCTGAGCCCTGTGTGCTACACAAATAAGGGAGACAAAGTTTACCTGAATATTAACGCTCCCTCCTGAAGGCCTAGAGAGATGAAATCACTGTTAGGTCGCATGGGACTGTTTCCCCTCCACATCAAAAGACCTTCCTTCATTGTGGTCTTGAACCTCATGAACACGTTTGTTCTTGTTCCTGACACCCTGTTTAATGTAGAAGAAGGAAATAATCATAAAATACTAATTGCTACTGTTTTCTTTCAAAAAACATACAGGATGATGCAGTATTTCTTCTATATTCGTTGGGTGGGTCACTCTCCTGTAGCTCATGTATATGCTGATGTGCGAAGGATTCTGGTTCACATCCCCATTTCCATCATTTCAGAGTATGGGAATTGAACTCCTCTCTGCAGAATCCCAAACACAATAGCTGCTAGGTTATTCCACACATATAAGAGAGAATCTTTTTTCTCCTCAAGACTGCTGTGAAATCCAGCCCAAAAAGCAGATTTTGAGAATTTCCAGTAGATGTGGTGCCCTCAGAAGCCAGTGGAAGAAGCCTAAGAAGGGCAAATCAGAAAGTCCCAGTAGGCGAAAGGCACCGAATGGCAAGTGAGGAACTGGTGAACCCTCCTCTACTCAGTGGCTGAAATAGAGGTAGAGGAAGGAATTTGTTGAAACAAGCCACCATATGCTGGAATGTGGGGATGTTCTAGGGTACAGAGCAGTCAAAAAAGTAACCTTGAGGATCTACATGTTAGGCTAAAGCAGGAGTTTAAAAGGAGTTAATGTCCTTAATCCCGTTAGAGACACAGGCTCTGTATGTCTGTTCTTTGCCCTCAGGGAAGAACCAATCTCTCTCCATGCCAGAAATACATGTGCTATTTCTTGACAGGCTGCAAGATGCTCACATATAAAAAACTAAGCCACCAGTATAGGCACTTAAAATGTATTTTCCCTTAAATTTAGACATATTGCAGAAATACAGCTAGAAATATTATAAATACAGCTTAAAACATGTAAATATAGTACACCCTCCCACATGAGGCTGCTAACATTATAACACTTAAGAAACAGAATACTTAGGTTCGCAGGAGATACATTACCTTTTCAGGATATCTGGATTATCATATGTAAGGTAACTGCGACCAATAAATTGTGGGATTTCAATTGCTTCTGTAATGGCTGAGAAGTAAATACAAAAAATGAAGATCAGTGTCAGACAGCTGACATGGGAATGGAAGGAAAAAAAGAGACAGGACTGTTTTATTGATTTATTCCTGCAGGGGCAGGTACCTGCCAGTGGCACAGAACTGAGCTGAACCCCATCGCTTTGCAAAAAGGCACTGCCAGTTTTTACCTAAATGTAGGGCAGTAGTTAAGGGAGTTTAAATTACTGACAGTCCTTATGTTTACAGCCTTCATGTCATGAGCCTAATGTATTGCACCAACACAACTGCTAGTGCAGAAAAATATGAAGTATTGGGAAAACATTGCAAATTTTATCTTTACCCCCATTTCCACACTCCTCGATTCTCCATGTGGTTCAACACTCCCCCCTGCCAAAGCTTATGCATTAACCACCCTTGTTTATAGACTAAGAAACTCCTCTCCAGCTCCTAACAGAGCCCCACATGCAGAGCACACTGGGACCTCTCAGCCTGCAAGGGGAGGCTGAGGCAGCACACACAACCTGTGAGCTCTCTGTTTTCTCCTTCAGTGTATGTGACTTTGCACAGAGTGGTGCTGCCTGCTCAGAGCTCACCCCTGGGGTGCACTGTGGGGGACAGGCTGCCTCCAGGGAGGACTTACAGGGTGTCCCAGATCACTTTAGGTCTATTGAAAGCAACTGAGACTATGCTCAAGGCTGCATGGCAGAGGCTGCAGAGCCCCTTGGTGTATTCAACACTGCAGTGCAGCCTTGGGGGTTGTTTTCTGTGTCCCCCATACAGCATTTCCTCAGGGACAGCCCCAGGTACCCCTGTGGTGTATGGCTGGGACAGTGGCCCACATTGCAGCCAGACCTGGGGCTGGTGCACTGCTGCCCACGGAGAAGACGCTGGCAAAATAACTCAGCTGTGTGACATAAATCACTGAACACCCCTGATAGAGAGCCCTTTGCCAGGCTATGAGCACTGGCCTGAACAGATTTTTTTGTTGAGTGAACATCCTGCAGTTTGTTGCTGCTCTCTCATAATTGACTGCTGCATTAATACATCCAGCTGTCTAAATTACTGAAAATAGACACCTTCATCCTATTTTCTTCCTGAGGAATAATCCCTTCTACCCACAGCTAATCCTATCTATATAAATTTCAAGCTTTCCAGGGCAAAGATGCTTGCTTTCTTTATGCAACACAGGGTCTGCCTGGGCTTTTAGAACTCACTGTGACACAGATATGCAACAATTGGTGTAGTCTGGCAGCCAGCAACAGCAATATGAAATTTAGCTCTAGGTGCCAAGACTGAGAATTTTAGATAGTGACAAATGACTGTTTTCATCCATAGTGAAATCAGGAAAGCTGCCTAATGTGTCTAAAGAAACCAAGGCAGGCCATGTCCAGCCTGCCAACATCGTTGGAAGATTGCAGAAGTTGTGTTACACTGGCCAAACATTCCTCACCAGGTCTGACACTTTCTGCACTGGACAGCCTGTGATGGCAGCAGAGCCTGAAAGGAGCCCTTGTTCCCCCATCACATCCTGACCTGCAGCCCCAAGGCTCTTGCCTTCAGCAGGGGAAGGTGCCTGTCCTGTGCAGCAAGCCTTGCCTTTGCCAGAGTACTCTTGATTTCCTCGACGGGGCTTGATGGGCATTTACCTCTGCTTGCTCTTCATTTGTTTCACTGATCCTGACTTTTTTGCAGAAAACCAAGCAAATTTTAGCAGTACCCTTGGTGCATCCAGGATCTTTGCAGCTGGAAGGGAGCTGGCCCAGTCAGGAGATCTAGGACTGAACATCTGCATTCTTTGCTCATCACCATTCAGCAGACAAGCACCAAAGCTCTCACGGCAAGCAGGAGTGAGCTCTGAGCTGCAGGGCAGCCTGAAGTCACACCACAGAAACCTCAGCCAGCTGCCTGGCTCCTCTGCTCCGCAAATACAGGCACCAGCTCTACAGCCCCTGTTCTGAGCTTGGCAAATGCTTTGGATACAGTTTGAAATATCAACAGCACAATGTTTAAGGAAGTACTATATAACCCTAGAAGATATTTTGGCTTAATGACAGAAACTTGCCAGGCTTAATGGAAACACAGCATCCAGACAAACACACAATGACAGAGCAGTTTTCACGTAATTTGCAGTACTTACTGTTGAGGCAGTAACTTCCACACTCTGAAGTGAGTCAGCACAAAACAAAACAAGAACATTCTGGGTTTATTATTCTAAAGCTTAAAAATCTCCCCTAGTCCAATTTCATGCCCACTTTTCTGCAAATGTGTAATCCCCCACCTACCACTTGTGTAAGTGACTACAATCACCTGTGAAGGTAGCACTGTTTTTATTATTGGTTTGCCCCAAGTATTTATATTTATCTGCTCAGAACACACAAAGGTACAGACAGGTGGGACCAGCANCGTCTCAGATCCCAGTGACTTACCAGGTTTTACCACGGATCAGTTCTAGCCAAGGGAAAACAAAGGTTTGCTGTTCTACTCCATCTTACAGTTAAAGTATAAAAATACCTTTAGCACTCCCACAGCTTGGACAGAAGATATAAAACCTAGCAATGCCAGCAGAAACTCTGTTGAATCCTCAGGTAATGAACCATTACAATATGCATCAATATCTCATATACCTCATACCAGCATTACTTGAGTTTTTAAGTGGTGCGTATAATTTCGAAGAATGAGGTGCAGTCCCTCACGAGCACTTTGCTTTTTAGAGTTTTTTACAGCAGCCTACCACCATGAAGGATGGAGACAGCGCCTTCACCTCACATATCTTCCAAGTGCACTAACCAAAACCCCGTTGAGAAACAGAAGTGGACACAGACGTGCATCTAACCTTAACCATGTCTACACCCCTGCAGAGACACAGGTAAGGATAATTTTGAGGAATCTGTTTCAGGTGGTTCTCATCAAGGCTGTCATGGACTGAGGTTCAGGAGCATCTCCTTGCTCTCTGCACGTCTATCAGAAAACCCTTCAATTTTTGGTGGCAGCTGAGGTGCACAAGTGCAGGGAGGTTGAGCTGCACCTGAACCGGAGCCACGGGGTGCAGGAACAGAAACCAGGTGACTCATGCTTTTGGACACACTTAAAAATGAATAAAGATTGGATTCACATAGGAAGCAGCACCCAGGATCTGGCTAAAGGCAAAAAAGGTGCTTCAGACTGTCTCTGAAAGCATGGACACCCACTAAGGTGACAACAGGGGGGACATGCCAGCCAAGTGGCAGCAGTGCTGGCACCATGAGCTTGGACACCTGGGCTCAGCACAGGCCAGGAGCCGAGCAGAGGTGAGGAGCTGCAGCCCCAGCACTGCACAGGAACTCACCAAATGGGCAGGCAGTCACACACCCAGGCTGCAAAGCATTCCCTTGACTGACTGCCCCTGGAGATGTGCCGGTACAGCTGCAGATACCATCTTTAAGTTAGGAATTTAGCACCCTGCACATACCTAGAAAGCCAAAATCCCAGTTCTCCCTCCTCCCTACAAAAAAGCCAGGGTAAATGACGTTGTTTCGGCTCTTAGTTAGACCACAACAACGTAAGCAAAGGGGTTTCTTGCATTGTATTTTAATATGACACTTTTGTTCTAAGTTATTGTCTGTTTTGAAGAAAAGGCCAATCTATTCATCACAATTTAACCAAAACCACTACATTTAGCTTTGAAGTTTACGCCTGTGAGAAATGAAGCAGTGGGTGAAGACAATAATGTCAGCCAGCTCTTTTGAACCGAGTTTACTTCTACATTACAAAACCTTCCCTTAGGAGTTTTCCAAGATCAAGCTTGGCAGAAGTGAAACATCTCCATCTAGTGGAATAACCCAAAGCACACTTTTTCAACACTTTTCATGGAATCTTAACACTTTTTTGACTCTGAGATTTGAACTATTATAATGGCTCCGAAGAAAAGAGAATAATGTGCATGCGGATGAGTCTTCCTCCTTGGTGGTCTCCTTCGCCCCACCAAGGCAGGATCTCTGCAGATGGTGAAATTACCATGAGAGGAGTCAGTGCCTAAAACAGGAATAGACCCTTCTGTGTGTGAGAACAGAGTTTGCTGTCAGCTGTATGGAGGATAAAATTACAAGGGTTATCCATGCTCATGCTCCAGGATGTAACATAACTGCTGGCTGGAGGACCCTGGCAGGAATTCCCCTTTTGTGGAGCACTGCACAATTAAGGAGGTGTATGAAGTGCTAGTGTTCAGCGTTGTTCACCACAAGCAACCAGATACCAGGTTGCTATCTATGGATCCTAGCCCTTTGCTGGGATAACAGTTACCACATTCCTAAATAACAAAACAAATCTTCCCTAGATACAGGGAAAGTGCACAGATGTAAGGGGAGCTCTGGCCTCTGGGGTTTCTATTTAAAGGGATGTGTACAGCAGCGGTTGTAGGTGCTAAATCTTCCTTATTTTTGTGATCAGCTCCAGATCCCTGGGTTGATATCCACCCATCCATCCAGTTACCTTTTTGGCAATGTTGCCCATCGAAGCCCAGGGGACAGTCACATTCGTAGCTGTCCTTCTTGGGAACGCAGGTGCCTCCATTTGCACATGGTGAGGTCACACAGGGGTGGGCAGCGTTGCCTAGGTTGATTCCAAAAGTGAAATCCTGTTTCACATCAATTGTCCGGTCATTCAAAATAATCTATGTGTTTAAAAAAAAAAAAAAAAAAGTGTGAAAACACATTGTAAAAACTTCCAAATTCAGAGTATCCTACTGCTAGTTACAAGATTCCTCTGAAAGACTTCAGAGAAATGTAACTTTCAAAACTCAGCCCAAACCCTATTTCTTGTGTGTTTTCCAGTTGCAGAGGTCCAACCCATACTTTTGCTCCCCTGATCCACTGCAGATTAATCTCTCTTGTGTCTTGGGAATCAAACATAGGCAACCCCTGTAAGGGGTGAAGCTGTGTGGAATTTACCAGGCTTGTGCCTGAACACTGGTGCAACGCTTTGTAGCTGAACCGTGAGCTAGGATGGTAAAATTAGATGAGCGCTGCTGAGGAAAAGCATTTCTGAAATCAGAAAACCTCCCAGGAGATGAGTGTTGACAACAGAACTACTACGCAGAACAGCTTGTTTTTCACATTTTCTATTGCTTTCTAGTATCTCATCTTGCCTGAAAGAAGCTGGAGTTAAGATGAATGAAAAACATAAATAATGACTTCACAAATCTGTATATAAATGGAAGAGAACTGAGAAATGCTGGGATTTTTCCAATATGTCAGCAGCACATTTTCTCCAACATAAACCAACATTTGTATAATCTCAGCTGACATCTCGGCAAGAGAGATTACATGAGGGCACAGCATCTGATCTCAGCTACATTAATATAAGTACATCTTAACAAGCAATAGATTCTAAGGCCAGAAATGAGAAAGGTAATAGTTGCTCTGGCTCCTGCATAACTCGGACAATGCACCTTAGGTAATCTGACCTGGAGAAGGGGTTTCATCAAGCACAACACAACCCCAACAGCAGAAAAGCATCCAGTCCTGTCATGTAATGGACCAGGGAAGACTCCGTTATGTTTTCAGCTTCTTTCTGAATTTTGACTACATTGTTCCATAGGTTAACAAGCCCCCACTCATAAAAAACATGTCTTTTGTTTCTGGTTTTAACTTATATTCAGTTTCCAGCCTTTGTTTCTCATCATGTCTTTTTCTGTATAATTCCAGCACCATGTATCCAAAGAAATCTCATCCTCATGTAGGAACTAGAAGACCACAATAAAATCACTTCTCAGCCTTATCTGACTAAACTAAATAGATTGTGATCTTAGGTCTTTCCATACACTGCGTATTTTCCAGTGCTTGGTGATGTTTGCAGCTCTATTTCTGTGTAGTTCTCCAAAATCCTACTATGGGTGAAGCAGGCAGCTGAATGTTCCCAGTGCCCAAAAGGCAGGCAATGCTGCCTTGACATCCCATTCATGCCTCTGAGAATAAAAATACACCTTACTAAGTACATCATAGAGATAAGGGCTCACACTCTGCATTCCCCAATCCTTACCAGTGCCTTTACTCTAGCGTACAACCCCTCACCTTGTAATTGTAACCTGTATTAATTGCTCCTAGACTCTCTATCTTGCAGCCTTGTGTTTAGTCAAATCTACCTTCCCAATGATGTTTGTGTGTCTGACATGTTCCCATCACTATTACTCACTCCCTCAATTTTCCTTAACTTCATGTTTTCTGCTGGACAGTACAAAATGTCAGACCAAGTGATGAAACCATTTATGCTGAACTACAATTACTTTTCTGTCCTGAAGCAATTCTTAACATGATCCACTATAGAGTTTTAATTTTTTTTTAAAATAAAAACTATTATTAAAAAATTGGGTTTATTTGTTATTTATTTGGATTAATCTGATGCAATAATTCACTCCTCTAAAGCTGTGAGGATTCAGGGCCAACCTTCCAACTTTATCCAAGTTATTTTAAGTATGTTTAGAAAGAAAAATGTTAGTTCAGTTGTACTTTCATTGGATTATTTACTAGGACTGATTATGAATTTACATTCTCTCTAGAAAAGAACTGCACTTATGCTCAGCTGACCACATGGGAACATCATCCCTAATGTCTTCTAACAATGGAAAACAGCTCCTCCATTCATGTGCCCCACATAAAATTGTAAGAGGGGAAAGCAGTAAGGTGTGCATCTCCATTGCGGTGTAAGAACGCATTAGGTGGACTTTTCACTGTGAAATAATTATTTAACCAATTCATGGTGGGCTCCTGAGGTGAAATCTTAGATTATTTTGAATATTGCCAGTTGAATAAGGGCAGGTTTCCACATAAAGCATGCACTGGATGCAATGGAAATTAATGCCCCCAGTGTGTTTCTCTGGGCACACACCTTCTGGATGCTCCCACTGAAGGGTCTGAGGATCCCAGAGTTCTTCTTCACATCATCATAATTAGGAACTCCACCAATAAATATTTCAGAGCTGCATTTAATCTGTGTAAAAGCCCCCTGCAAGAAACACAGAATAACATTTTATTAGAGTAGCTGGAACCATGCTTGTATCTTCAGATTAGCCTACACGAGTTGCTATAGCTCTGCATGAGATGTTACAGCTTACTTCAATGCCTCTTCTTTGTATAGCTCTATCAAGAAAGCCATTGTAGGACACTCTCCACTGACTTGATGTTATCTCAGTCAGAAGTAGCTGAAAAATCTTAAATATTTCAAAATGGCAATGCTGAAGGAAGAAAGAAAGGAAACTGCCTCATCATGTTTTCTGACTGCACATCTAGGTTTATTTGCAAAGACTTGAGGTACACTGATGTAAATCTATACCCAGAATTAGGTTCTTAAAGCTAAAATCAGAGCAAAGTTCATGCAACAGAGACTCATTCAGTATTTCCAACATCTAAGAGATAACCTACTCTAAGTTATGGGGCTAAATGAAAGAAACACTGAGTTTGCATCAATTACCAGAAGCAGTTGCTCAGGATACCTGATGGGAATATTCAGGGTCCTCGAGTAAACTGAAAGACATTTAACAGCTAAAGACAGAATAACTGTGTAATTCCAGTCCTGCAGAAGCCTCTGTGCTTTCATGGTTGGCAGCTTCCAGCCACCCTCCTCCTGGAGCACTGCAGTGCAGCACTTAAGAGAAAAAAAATGGGAGTGTTTATCGTAACCCATCTATCTAAAGAAGTCCTGAGTGCTCCAGTCAAATGTTTCTCACTCAATTTGTTTCTTGACAGACAACTGGAATTTAAATTTATTTAAATTTTTGAAGAAAAGTCAAAGCTTTGATAAAAGTTTCCCAGTTTGCCAAGAAGCCTGCTATGGGATTTTTTTGCTATGGGATCTGGAGTTTGGTTTTCTGTCTGCATTCACCACTAGGAAAGAGTAGAAGACAATTTCTATGCAGGTCCAGCCTCGGGTTCTATCAAGACAGAAAATATACCTCTGTGCATGCATTTGAGTGCTTAGAGAGAATATCCTGCTTGGTACAAGTACAATTTCACTTTATTACCAATTTGACTCACTGTGATCACTTGGTGAGCAAAGAACAAAAAAGCAAGTCATCAACTGTCTGATTATTCCAGCCCTTGCTCTGGCCTGCAAATTACTTTTGCAAGAAGAAGATGACGAAGCAATTCTCTTCTGGCCTTTCCAGGACAATATTCAGAAAGGGTAATAAAAGACTGGGCACATACTTTTCAGCATCATACTTCTCCAAATTACACCTCTCATAGAGCACACGTTGCTCAACAGACTTAGCCACAAGTACCAAGAAAAGAACCTCAGGAAGATACATGAACCAGACACAAAAATGTGAGTCCAGTTACATGTCAGGAGCGGGTACAGTCAGATTTCATCTGGATCCCTACCTTTACAGGGATCCTTGTCGTCAGAGGGAAGACCTTATGTACAAATTCCCAACTCTGGGCTTAAGAAAATGTTGCCCTAATGTGTGTACTGTTTTAAGCTACCAAGAGCTTTGAGAGCAGGCTCTGCAGTCCACCACACAATCACTTTACAGTCCAACAGCTGCATTCAAGACAAGTCTGCCATGAGCTCACCTCTGCCATCCCTTCCACTGGCTTCTGTTTGTCCACCTGTAGGATACCATTCTTTGCCGTGCGGGACACTCGCAGTTCGTGCCACTGACCCAGACTGACAGGTTCTTCACTCCTGTTTTAAGGGCAAGAAAATTTTCAAGCATGTAACACTGTGCCTTCCTCTGTGATGTTAAAATGTCAAGTCCTCTGGGATGATTTTCTAAATAAAAAATAAATATCAGCCAGTGATTCTTCGCTTATAAGGAAGTAACAATCTTCTGAGCCCCATCAGCAAAGACCATATTTCTAGAGCAAATAACAAGCACTCTATTTTTATTTATAAATGAAACACTATCATGAGCACACACTTTAGCTACCTCTATGCTAGTTTTTCTGCCCAGTCATTTATAACGCATAAAAACGAATTTTTGTCTCAGCTGTACATCCTCATTTCACTAAAAGCTTCCCACTTAATGGTTGGTCTAGCCCCACATTCTTCAACCTCTTTTAAAACAGAACTACTTTGTGTTGGCTTATCAGCTCTATTTATGCATCCTGTTACATTGACATCTACACACACACACACGTGCAGCCCGGATGCTGTACATAAAAGGGAAGTAATTAAAATATGATCCTAATGATGTGATGAGATCTTGGCTAGGAACAATAATCCCCAGTTGTGCAAAGTATTCACCAGTCTCAAAGGAAGCATTTTTAAACCGTTCTTACAATCTTTACTGGCGCAGCACTAATATGAATAGCAGCCTGTATGAAGGGCAAAACCACATTCCCCTTCACAAGTTGTATAGATCTTTGTGTCTTGTTTTCAAATGTCATTTAACTACACTGGTTAAAGCATTTTATGTCTAAATGAGATGTTGCAGCCTTTCCTCCAGGAAGACTGGAAACTTGTGTTTGACTGACCAGCCAAGCTGGAAAAATCAGAGCTGTGTTATCTAGGACCCCTAAGACTTCCTAGCTTCCGGTGAAAAAATACAGAATTTCTGGGGATGAAACAATGTTTTGTATTTTCAGGATACTTACATTTAAAAATAAAAATCTCCCACATTTTGAAATGAAAAAAATGGGAAAAAATTGTGATTTGAAATAGTGAGCCAATATTGATTCAAATTCTGATTTTAAAAACTTATATAATTTTGAAAATGTGACAATAGCAATTTCTTTTTCTTTTCTTAACAATCAACATCAGTTTTGAAACTTTCCTGTTGTATTTTTTTCAATCCTTCAAATTTTCTTAAAGCTCATTTTTATCTATTTTGATGATGCTGGCAATATTACTTGACACTTCTGAATGACAATTTGTTCAGAAAACCTCCATAAAAAATACCACCAAGCACTTGTCCTCTTTCTTGTCTAGCACCATTTAGGGTTTAATTATCTTGGGTAAATCAATAGCTAAGGGAATCTAATCACCTTGAAGAAGCCAATGTATACATATAAAGGAATCGGATAGGTTTGGCTACACAGTAAGTGGCAATACAAACATTATCTCCTCTGCTGCTTAGGCCATCATCATGCTAACCCTCCTGCTTTGCAATCAGGGATGATTAAGCCTAGCAGAGTCATCACTTCAGAGCTGCAAGCTATTTCTTGGAATCATGGGCTTTTTGAAACCAGCCTGAGTTTGGAAACACTTTCTTCCGGCGTTTGAACACTCCTGCCTCTTCATGTGCTGTGGGGGTACTTTGTCCCATGTAAGCCAAAGCTTAAAAAATACACCAGATCGTGAAGATCACAATCCTGTGAATGTTCGGCCAAGGAGAATCCCAGGGAAATCCCAACAACTTCTCCTCTGAGACATTTCAGTGCTCAGGTTCTGTGTCTGTCCATCCACTCAGCATCCCTTCTCCCTGTGGAGCCTCCAGAGCACGCTGTGCTGCTTCCATCCCAGGATACATCAGGAAAAACAAACCTTCACCAGCATCAGCTCTCCTACTGCTGTTGCTGACATAGAGAGATAAGCTTGCCTCATCCTAATTATAAAGATATTATGGCTGTGTTCTGATTATATTATAATATCTAACCGCCTGGTGGTCCCATGGCAGAGGGATCAGGATGACCAGAGCTACACCCCCACTAAAGACAAAGGGTAGGCATGAAGCAGTATGATGAAGACAGACTCTTAAGTGGACATTGACCAGGCAGGCATAAAAAACAGAGAATCTATTTATCTTATTTAATCACTGACAGAGCTGATGAGGGTGCAGAGTTGCACGTTTTGTCTAGAAAAAAGAACTAACAGGACAACCTGACAACTTTCAATGAAGCCTGATGGTCTCACGAGTCTCACCCACTCCTCAGCTATCTCACCACACTCTTCTTCCTCCAGTGCACGTAGCTCAGGCTTTAGCTGGCACCCAGCTTGCTTTTCTGCTTTCTGATAGAAAGGGGCATTCAGCTTGCTTTTCTGCTTTCCACTCCCAGGCATATGCTTGTGGCTCTTGCCACATTTCATAGCCCTACATATCAGTTAAACTTTAATACAAGGTGTTTTGAAGTGCTATAATATTCTTGGAAGAAAAAAAATTATTCTTTAATTTACTTTTTCTTTACTGGTTGCCAGTAATGGGAATTAGAAGGCTCCAATCAGTAAAGATTGAAGGCTGTTGTAAGAAGGGCTATTCTGAGTTGGAGAAAAGGTCTCCAAAATTAGCTATTTCTGCCACTTTTCAACAAGAGAATAGAATAGGGCAAGTATGAAGTGATTCTTCCCTGGATATATCCTCCCAGCTTCTGGCAACTTGTCATTTAGCAATTTCCTGAGTCAGAGGCTGCATCCGTACAATTGTGTTTGATCTCCCTCAATGGATCTTTCTTTAAATTAGTCCAATTTTTTTTAACCTATTTATAGTTTTGGCATCTGTAACTTGCTGTGACAATTAGTTTCCACAACTTTTTTATGTGCTGTCTGAAAAAAAAAAAAAACAAACCCAAAGAAATAAAAAAGTCTTATTTTCTTTGGTTCCTTATTTTCTTTGCATATTGAAAAAATACAGAATACTCATTAATCTCCATGCCATTCATAATTTAAAAACCTCTATCATACTTCCACCAAACTCTTTCTTTTCCAGGCTGAAAGGTCCTGCTGTATTTTGTGGAAGCTGTTTCATTCCCTCTCCTGGATGTCAAAACCACTCTTCTTTTTAAATTTTGCTAATTTCCTTTGAAATTAAGTGACCAGAATAGCAGCAAGCTTTCAAGACAGGGTGCATTGTGGGCTTTAGCAGAGACATTCTTCCTTATTCCATTCCTAATAATCCTCTGCATTGTACTTAGGTTTCTGTATTTATCTCTGAGCAGTTTGCTGTTGCTTCCACAGAACTATCCATGATGACTCCAGGATCTTTCTCTGTCTGATAACACTAACTGTTTTTCCACAGCTGTGCATTGTTAGGCTTGTGCATTATTTTGCATTTGCTCCCTGAAATTTCATCTCTCATTTTGTCATCTGAATGGGTTTGTTTGCTTGAGTCCTCATTCAGTGTAAAATCAGTACATTTCCTCTAATCACAGTATAGCCAAAATTCCTGATGTCCATCCACAGGAATCATTGGTATGCAAGGCTTGCAGACAATGTACACATTTTGCATAAGCTTTATATAGATGATTTCTAAATATCAGGTCAGCCTGGTCAAACTGGCAGCCTCCTGGGCCATATCCAAGTGCCTCCGTTCAGCCCTGTGCCTTTTCAGAAAGCCCAGGAACAGCTGTCCAGCGACTGGGCATTCAGTTACACAGGGAGAGGGAACAGCATTTTTTAGGGATTTCATTGCTTCTATCCTCCTAGACATTAATTTTAGGATGCAATGAGTCATTCTCAGAAGGTCTGTCTGGGAACCTGGGTGACTAGTTTAAACCACATTTTTATCTTTTAGACAGCTTACGTTATATAAATTGGCTACTAGCCTCAGGTCCCCCAAAAAACAGCACTGTGAGGAAGTAGAGGGACCTGGAGGTGTCTCTTCTTGTGCCACCTCCAGCCTGGCACCTACCGTTTGGAACTGGAAACCAGAAAGGAGGATGCTCACAGAAGTGCTCATATTGTGAAATTCCGTGGCTAGAAAGTATCTGCATAAAACATCTATAGATCCCCTAATTAGCTATGGTGCAAAGTCACGAGGGCAAGAAGGGAATACTGCAGTACCACACAGACATAAAAGTAACATCTGCAGTAAGATAAAACACAAAGATTTGAAACACAAACTGATATAGGAGAAAAATCCTGTCCCCTTGACCACATTTCTAGTGCTTCTGTGCTTCCTTAGAAGTGGGCACTAGAGACCAAGGAGCTCACACACCTCATCATGTGCTGTGACTCTTTCCAGCCCACTCCTCTCCTGGACCAGCACCAGGGCACTTTGGGGAAGGAAACACGAGCAACACCATTTACCTGATTACAGCCGTTCCCGAGCCACAGTCGAACCTGAACTCCACATAGCCAGCCACCATGACAATGGAGAGGAAGTCCTTGCTGTCTGTGTCGTAGCTGTACAAAAGGACACCAGTCTCTAAATCTGGACGAAATGTCAGCTCAAACTCCATGAAGGAAAGGTAATTCTGTGGTTCCAAGGGCCAGGGTGTGCTAGCAAATGATCTTAAGGATTCGTTGAACTGAGGTATGGCCAAGGTGAGTGCTGGAAATCCAGAAATCACAAGCAGGTCACTTGAGGCTCAAACATAAAGGATTGACTCCTACCAACCAGTGTCTGTTCCTTTTGTTAAATATTTAAAGCCAATGCTTAGCAAAACAACCTGATTATTTTTTCATCTAAATTAAAAATATTTTTTAATCCTACCCAATACTGCTTTATCCCTTCCTTTTCCAGGGATGTATTTGTACTCTAAAGTATTGTGTACCTTTTCTTTAGTGATTCATAGCAGTGTTTTTCAAACACTATTATGTAGCAAGCATGCACACAATGGGTGGTGGCATGAAAAGTTCTGCAGTATAGAAAATAATGTTGCACTTATTTTACTACTTGTATCTCTGATTTTAGCAGGAAATTGACATTGAGTCCTTTACATTTCCAAATATACAACTGACACTGGTTTTAGGAGAAAAGTGGGTATTTTTTTAGAATTAATGTGCAGCTGTGGAGTGGTACATTATTTTAACTTCTGAACAGGAATTTTGAGATGCTTAAGTACAGTTAGTTTAAATAAGCAAAGAGGTTTGAGAATCACAGATTATGTAGGAGCTGGAAGCAGCTCTAAACAGTAAGGGAAAGGTTTCAGCACGTGACTTTAAGAAGATGAAGTAACAAGTATTCTCTTCTGTCAGTGGAACAGGATGAGACCTCTAAGGGCGTCTCTAAGTGGAAAACACATTGAACACTAAATAACACACACAAAAAGATAGAGGCATCCCAGCATCCACTCACCTTCCTCGCAATGATGACCTTTAAATCCAAGAGGGCAAAGGCAAATGTAGGAATCTGCTTTGCTCGCCGTACAGGTGCCACTGTTGATGCAGGCTGCCTCATCACAGATGCCACTGCTACACTCACCTAAACACAGGAGTCAGAACATTGATTTATCAGAGAAGTTTGTCAAAGAAGATTTATTTGGCTGTTGATCGCTGCTACTATCCAACACAGTTTGCTCTTCTGCCTAGACTCTTTCCCAATTTGTCAAATGGTGTGCAATTTAGACAAGGGAACTTGATTATGAGGGTTTTTTTTTTTTTAATATCAGATCAGAAAGAGACCTTACAAATAGCAAAAAGTAGCCTTTACAAGCAAACCATGATAGATGTAACTTTCAGTCATTCCTTGGATTACTTATTGTCTGCTTTTCTTCCTATCTATTTTCTCATAAAACACAAATTTCTCTACATTGTTTACAAGCACTGTGCCTTGTTTAATTTCAATTATCTTAAGTGCTTCTTTGTTCACTGTAAATTCATGCCATGCTGAGCATGTGAAGTGTTAATCATCATCAACTAATCTTATTATCCAAAATGGGGTTGTCAGCCCTCTCGTCCACACTAAAAGGGATCCACATCATCAACATATGGGCTTTCTAAGAAGCACCTCTACTATGCTGGCACATCAACTTAAGTAACAAGGAGATTATTTCTTCTTGCTGGATTTTAGCTGAAATTCTAGAACAAAAAAATTCTCATTTGCTTCTTAAAACTGACATCTATAAAGTCAGATTATGCAACCGTCAAATGTACATCTGATTGAAGTTCTTGTTGAATTTATTTTCTCCCTTATTTTAGTTTCTGATCAAATAACTCTCTCCTTGTCAATAGTAACAAACTGATCGTATGCATTAAGAAAGATCTAGTAAGACTTTTGTGGTGTACAACTGTAAGAACACCATTTGGAGAGGCTTAGTGTTTTGTGGCAAACTAAGAATTACACATTTATTTTGAGGCACATTGAAGCATCACCTCTGAGATGACAAAGGTTTCATGAGGCAGCTCTGACAACAGCTTTGCAATTTGAGGTGATTAAGAGAAGTCTTGAAAAACTATTGCAAGAAGGGGATATGCCCTTTCTGTTTTGTTTAAACACAGCACTCCGATTGCAAGGACAGTTTCCAGAGCAGGTCTCTACACATCTTCAGTAAGACACTGGTGTTTGTACAGCACCAGCTTTACAGTTTGAATTCCCATCTCAGCGCCAGAAAGAAAACCACAGACAAGTATGCAGATGTAAATGGCTGATGTCCATCCCAATCACTCTGCTGTCCACAGTGGAAAATAGTATTTTCTAACTAACTCAGGACAACTCACAGGTCATCTGGTACGATTGTCTCGTATTGCACATCTACAAATCTCCTACTAGGCCCACTTTTCATTGTATGGGGGGAAGGTCTGAGTACAGCAGCCATGACACAGGACTCCAGAGCTAACCCGAGGAGCACAGACAAAACGTACAAATCCCCCAGAGGGGAAAAGTGCTCCTTGTCCATGGGAGGGGACAGTTACATCTGCCCCATGCCCAGCTATGGGATCTGGGGTGCTGGCAGTGGTCATTGAGCTACCTTTTTCCCTTCAGGTCTGCACTGTAATGGCCACAAGTGAACCAAAGCAGGACAGGTATCTTGTCCCTCAGATCCCTCATATACTCACCAGTGACACTGACAGAATACAGCACTAGCTGTATTTTATAGGCAAGGAAACAGAGCCAAGACATGTGTGTAAACAAGGGTCTCTGCGCATCAAGTGTGACAACACAAACAGAAAACCAAGACAACGCTTATCTTTGCTGCATCTGCTGCAGTGTTAATCAACGTTGGCAGTATGTTCAAACAGATCAGAGTTAAACAGATCAGAGAAACAGAAAAGAACAAGGAAGATAACAGCAACAGGACCAGTCACAGGACCACTGGTTTGAGAAACAGCTTGAACTAGAACAGTCTTGGTGTTTGAGGACAGGCTGCTCTCCCAGTGTCCCAGCGATTTTTCACAGCCTTTGGGCCAGCACAGGTGACTTTGATGAAGAGGTAAACCACAAGTGTGATGGGTGGATATGCTTGGCTGCAATGCCAGATGAAGAAGGAGGGAAGCTGCAGCACCAGTCCAGGCTCCTGCCATGCCCACTCCGAACCATGGGTGCTGTCTCCTCTGGTCCCTCAGCTCACAGTCCAGTGGGACCTCTGCTGTAGCCAGAAGAGAGACCACAGGGAGGGATGGACTCGTCTCCTCCGCACCCTCAGTTCTGTGATCCATGTAGCACAGCACTCCTGATTTATACACTGTGCCAACAGAAAAAAAGCTCCAAGAGACTGACTGGAAAAAGTCATCCCTAAATCCTAGCAGAGTTTACTTGCAAAATTTTTATTTTAAGTTAAACTTACACGACCTATTGTTTGCAAGTCTCTTCTGGTAGAGTTTCATATAAATGTGTGCAGTCACACAAGGACAGTAAGGCTTTATCAGTCAGTTTTGAGTCACACATGGCAGAGCACAGCATTTATTTTCATTGATGTTGACTGTTAATGCAGTAGTATGTGGAGCATTCATGGATGGGAATGAAGCTAGCTGCATCCCAAAAGGCAATAGAGATTAGGGCTTAGAGAAGTTCAGCAGGGCTTTCATCTGTCTAAATTCCATAGATTCTCACTCTATCGTGAAATTACACTCTGCTTCCAAAATCTTACTCTTTTTAGCAACTGTTTTTTGGGCCAGTCTGTTCTACCCCTATATTGCACAGAAGTTTGGGCATGGTATCTAGAGAATACAGAGCAATTGTTAAGAAGTTTCTCATAAATCATTTCCTTCTTGGGATGTCAAAGGCACAGCTACAGAAGAGAAGAAAGATGACTTTGTGGCTGAAGCATGGCGGGGAGATTTCAGTGATTTGGAATCTATTTCTCACTGTTACCACTTGCCTTCTGTCTTGGGTTTACTCTTACTCTTAAACTGTTTAAACTGGGAGATCATTAAAGCAAGGATTTTGTCGCCCTGCCTTTTTTCAAGTGCCCATTACATGGATGAAATAGATTAATACATGAGACAGGACTAGTTAATTACCTTCCCTACTTCTCCATCTTTTACTCTGTGAAGGGAAAGTAATGTTGTAATAACACTTCATAAAACTGATGGGAGTATTTATTCCAAGCTATTTTTAAATCATACCATGACTCTGGATAGCAAAACAAAGGATGGCATACAGGAAAGCCTATATGCTTCAGCAATGATTGTGTGTAACACAGAAAGCCCTCTGTAACAGCCACAGGACTGCTGTGGGGCTGAGAGATCCATGTGTTACTTTGGACAAGTGCAACGATGTCTTTAGGCAAAACACATTTAGTTGGGTCCATATTGTTTCAAATGCAAGCTCAGCATACAAACTATTGATTTCTGATGACATGACTGTGTCAGTCAGGGGCAGGAAGAGGTGTCCTGAGACATGCTGGCAGAAATACCAGCACAGTTGTAATGATATCTGCAACACAGATCTCACTGTTTGCTCATGAAAATGGGTTTACCATTTACTGTGCACAGTAAGTGTGTCCACAAAGGGCTTACTTGTGCAGTGTGGTGAACTTTCCTACTACAGACCCAGCAAGAGCAACGTGGAAAGGAACAGAGGAGAACCGGGCCAAAAATAGAGATCACACCTTCCAGCTCTCAAACCTGGACCATCGCTCAATTTGTTCCAACAGGATAAAAGGTAACCCAGGGTTAGTCACCGATTAAAGACCGCACACCACTACACTTACCTACATCAGCACCACTGAGAGCTTTCCCTAATGGCCAGGGTCTCATGTCAATTATCTTCCCGTTGATGGTCAGTGACTGGACGCAGCCCTGGAAGCCGCGGTTGGTGCTGGTGGCCCTGACCAGCCAGTACACGCTGGGAGCGCCGCCGACGTAGAAGGGAGTCTGGAAGGTGATTTTGGTGTACTGGCCCTGCAGGGAGAGCAGAGCACAGCCTGCTGTGTAACAGATATAACACAGGACAACTCATTAAGCCGCAGCGGTTTACAATCAATTTCTTTCCTCCACGAAGAATTGTGTCAGGGAATATGTGGGCTGTTCATTGGTAATTCCTTCCCGTTAGTCATTCCCCACATCAGTCCACCGTTTGAAATCAACCTTTTTCACCTGCATCCCATCACGGTAACATGAACTACTAAAAGCACAATAAAAAACACAATAAAAAACACTGCTTTGAAGAGAAAGTGTGGTCTGTCTTTTGCTGCAATTTCTTCCTTTCCTTTTGCCAAAAATTGTTTCTCTTCTAAATCCTAAGCCCTGAGGGACAGAGACCAATGAGATATTGTCTTTTGGACAGAATCCAGCAAGTGTTTAGCATTTAATAATAATGAAATGAAAAAAAAAAAGGTAAAAACAAAGAAAAGGCAAAAGCCAGTAAAATCACAACTTCAGTAGGGTTCTGCTCACTTTGCTATTGCTAAATTTACTGCCTGTGTCTTTTTTTGGCTTTAACAAGTCTATAGAAACCTACACACACAAGTTTACTAGCATTACTACAGTGCACAGGAAACAAAAAACATCAAAATATTTGGACCACTGAATCAAACTCCATGCTATTGTGGCCAACAGAGTCAAAATTCCTTACACAAATTGCTCAAAATATGACTTTTGCCTCCTACTCAGCAGATCTTTCAAAATCTCATGGACCTTTAGAAGAAAACACTCAAAATCTCAGTTATTCAGGGCCAGTTTTTACCAACCTGTGCTTCTGACAGCCCTGACCTCTAGCCTAAAAGCTTTCTGGATTTTTCGCCCCTGCCCCGTCCCCATAGTGTTTATAATAATAAATTCTTCCCCCATAGCCTGTATTTTGCCATGCTAAACAAGCTGAGTTTGTTGAGTCTGCAGGTGTTCACTCGTAGAGTGCACTGCAGAAACTGTGCACATCTCTCCTGATTCACATCTGCCCTTTGCATGGCCTCATAGCATTGGTAACAGCAACACATGACACACTGAAATTCTTTCCTCTGTCATTTCCAGTGCAATTTTTCCCTTCGGTGCCTGCACATGAAAAGGGAAAGTAATAAGACGTCTGAAGCTGCTTTCTTTCAGGGCTAGGGATGGCATGCTAATAGTGGCCATCAAAGGAAAGACATCTGAAACAATCTGAAACTGCCTTTTCTTCCAGTGCCTTAATTTTGTTTTCTGGCCTGGCAACAGATGAGCAAGTCAAGGCATTTTCCTCCATTATATTTTATCTTGTCAGCCTTGTATGAGCTTTCTAGTGTTAACAAAAGTCAGGGCAGAATGTCTATCTCCATTACTACGCTTAAATCTATGTCCAGAATATGCACGTAATTACACCTCTGTATACAAACCTTGTGTGGATATATGCATATTATACATAAATATATACTCACATACACATATGCATCTAATTTTTGTGTGTGAGGAAGCAGAGCAGCTCTCTGAGGCTTGAAAAAGAAAGGAATCAGGGACAGCAGCAGCTGTACAATCCAGTGAAGTTCTAATAGCCTGTATTTGAGACTGGCATAGGGGAAGGGTGGCAGAGCAAACATGGAGGGCAACAGGGAAACTGTGATGGGATTCAGCCCTGAGATATTTATCTCTGTGATTTCTAGACTGCATATTTGGAAGAGTAATCTGTACACTGATCCTAGTTCACTAAATGTCCTAACACCAATAAATAAAACTGCACCTTTTAAATCTGCTCAGACTCTGGTGGCAAGGAAAAAAAGGTCATCATAACCTTGAGAGACCCCAAGACTGAGCCGCAGGGGCAGGATTACCAACCTGAGATTTTCCTGTCACGGGAGCATTGTTGTCCAGCCTGAGCCAGCCATTCACCCCATCTCTGAACAACGTGACACTGTGCCAGTTCCCCAGCTTGATTTTGTTTTCACTCGTTATGACTCCAACTCCAGTGCCACAGTTGAACCTGGAAGCACAAGACAGAGAGAGCAAGGTGAGAATCTTACATTAACCAGATAACCAAAAGTTGGTTTTAGACTCCAAATATTCTTTTTGCACTTGGGAACCTCTCTGTTCCACACTGCATATTAGCACAGGAAAATTAGACAGCAGGTCTACATATGAGCTGTTCCAAGTTTCAAACTTCGTTATCTGTCTTTCTAACATGGAGAAGGTTTTGCATTCTCTGTCCATACCAAGTGCATCGCTAAGCTTGCCAACAGCTGAAACTGTTTCAAGATGAAGGGTATTACAATCTGAGTTCCTGCTATCACAGTAATTTCTCCTGGGAATTTTTCTAACTCTCTGGTGAAAGTGCTACATTAATAACTCCGCTAGTCTATATGAAACTCAGCACTGATTGACAGGAAGACCTCCAGGAGAGCTGAATGTGCACAAAATGTGCCATTTTCCCTGATTGTCATGCAGTGCAGGTGAACAGAAACACAGCTAAGGCACATCACCCACTTTGTCACTCCCCATTTTCAAAGGACTCACCCTCCCAACTAAGGAGATCCTGGAAATACTCTTTCACTTGCTTCATATCTATCAGACTGCAAGAAACACTCTCCATCTTCATTTAAAAAACCTGCAACTCTCATCTAAGCAAGGTATATAAGGAGAAGTTCCTGGCCCCTTGCTGGCATTACATCCTTTATTTTGCTGCATTATCTGCAAGTCTTTTGCTGTGAAGCAAAAACACTGCCTTAATATACCATCAATACACCATCAGCTTGGCAAACACAGTGGCTCACTGGCATTTTTGGTAACATAGCTGTGACCCCCAGAAAAATGCCTTAAAGAAAACTGATCATTTTGCCTTTACACTGAGGTCTGAATAAAAGAGCTCAACAGGGCACATGTTCACACACTAAAGAAGGATGAGAGAAAAAAGTATTAAAGAACTCTTAAATGAAATTATACTGTCCATTTTGTGCACTGTATGGGGCAGAAGTCAAAGACACTGGAGATATTCATCACATATAGCAGTCCCAGGAGGCAGCAATAACCCCTTCTCCTTACATCAGATTTAAGATGGAGGTTTTACCTGAACTGGAGGCTACGTCGGATAATTGCCAGTGACATAAAATCACCACGACCATGTTCATTTTCTCCACAGTACAGTAGCAAACCATCTTCAGATTCAGCCTGCAATCATTGTGTCAAAATGAAAAATCAAAGCCTCCCAATTACAGATAAAAGCAAGCAGCAGTGGGGGACTTTTCATAATCTTTCAGAGCTTCTAACTTTCAGAATCCGAAAATGTTTGATCAGTTTAGAATCCTGCATTTGAAGAACCTAGAAAATCACTGCCTTAATGGTGAAACAATTTAAGACCATCTCTTAAAGTATGATACCATCAGACCTGAAAAAAAGCCTGGAAGTATTAAGGACTGTCAGACACGTCCCATGTGAGACTCCTGAGTAAAAAGTCTAGCACGACTGTCCTAGCAAGCCCAGTATGTGTAGACACACCAGACTTGCTGCACATGAATACACACACCCTACTTCACTTGTTCCATGAGACTGACACTCCTCAAGCCAAACAATCTGTGCTGGCAGCCTTTCCCCATATGTGTGTAGCAGCTGACACAGTGGCTTTTTGGTGCCATCCTGCATTTTAAAATGAAATTGCCAGAGGAGGGTAAGATCACCACTGAGGCAACACACTGCTGCAGCTCTAGTGACAGTCTCCTTCCCAGACTTTGAGGCTGGTGGGTTTGCTCTATATGGGAGTTGGGGTGCATCCAGGAGTTTGGCCACCCTCCCTAGAGGCAGCCCTAAATGTTCTGTCTGTAATAAACCGAAAGCACTAACACAAGCCAGCGTGGGATGTACTTTAGACCTGCATTTTAAGTAGCATGTGTCCTAAATGTAGTAGTAGCCCATGTCCCAAACTTCAGAGGTGGAAAATAATGTCCACTTAAATCCTGCAGGGTGGGAAAGGAACTCTACATACAGGGCAGTGTTTTGCTCAGTGTGACAGGATCATACTTTCTTGTCCACAAAAATACTGCCTACTGCTTCCAAACTCAATTCACAAAAATTCTGGGTGTTCTTCAGCTTCATCCACGCAACTATAACCTTGCCAGCGTACACTGCTGCTAGTCCACAACACCACTATCACTAGTCCCAGGGATTCTCTCACGCAGTGCCTACCAATAATGGATGAAAACACTTCAGCTGCTCACAAACTTCTTTTACATTCACTGAGGGTTAAGCCAGATCTTTGCAGATGAAGGTTATGCACAGGTTCACCATAATTACACTACAGCTATACTGAAGCTAAGTTATTGTTCTATTGTCCACCGCATCAGAGTAAGTAAATAAAACTTAAAACGCCTATGTGAGAATTGCTTAAACTTACCCTGAATTCAAGGGTAATTTGAAATGTCTGATAGGATTTTTTCAGCGGTTCAAAGGTGATATATGAGTAACCAGAGAACTGAGGATACTGGATACTAATGTCTGAAAAGCAAAGAGGGAAGCACGTTATTTAGCAGTTTTCTTCTGTGTAAAAATCAATATACACATTTAGTACTAGATAACATCAGGTGGCAATGAAAGGCAGAGTTCCTCCAGAGACAACCATTAGTCAGCAGCAGTCAACAATCAGTTAACCTATTGCCTTGTCCTCCCACCACTTTTTACAGCTAATTCCTTTATTCCCAAGGACCTGGTGAACTTGGAAAGAAACAGGATACTGAGGGCCAAGTAATGCTCAATAGTTTCATGAGAGAGTTCAGAGGAAATTTCTCCAGGTTTTCATCCTTGTTATAGAAGACAGAACCCATCAACTTTATCTTCTTTTAAGAGTTCATTTAACAAAGAGAGGACAAAGTAATTTTCTGTTCTGCAGGATTACAAAAACACATCTGGGAAATACGGCCAGACTCTGGGCAGCATTAGTCACTGCTGCTCCATAGCTGCTGCATCCAGCATCTGGAGAATCACTGGATGTCTCGTAACAGCCCAGCAGCTTCCAGCACTTCTCTCAAGTCAGCTCAGGGCAGAAGCTAAAGGGAGTGATAGGGAGAAGAGAGTCCCTGCAGGCATCTTTCCAGCCCTGGCTGCAACAGTGGCTCTTTTCATTGCTCTTGTCAAATGGCATTATCAACCCTCACCCTTTGCTGTCTTATGTTAGACACTGACCCTGAGAGAAGATGAAAATCAGAGATGTCCTACTGCTAGCCACTGTCACCTGTAAAAATACCTTTGCAGCAATTTTCCTAAGAAGCACTGAGGACAGACAATTTCAGGCCTGAATTCTTGTATTTGCAGTGGATTTAAGTCAAAGGAGGAAGGAAGGATGAGGAGTCCTATTCCTCTTTGCTATTTGAATACTGAGTGTGTTTTCTCACTCCATTTTTTAATCTGAGTAGAGTTCTCTCAGTGTTTTTGCTTGCAAGGCATACATTTTAGGCTGAGGTGAAGGGGACTGGTGCTATAAACCTGAATGCAACTTCAGCAGAGAACAATTAACTCATGTCCTGATCACAAGCAGAACTCACCGACTTGGTAACAGAGTGCCATGCAGCTGTTGACAGTGAAGAAAAGTCTGTTTCCATGCAGTTTAATATATTATTTAACAATATTGGCTGCTGAAGATAAATTCGGTACAAAGGAGTATTGGCACATGATGCTTACTCTGGAATAACACACTCCCCTGTGAAAAATTGAGGGTTTGGACTGATGTTAACAGACCGCTTTACAAGTTGTATATGGCCATGTCAGTTCAAATAAATCCTCAACTCCTCGCACTTGATCAAGGCCTAAAATCACATCTGCAGCTGTTCCGTGCCGCTGAGTCACAACAGATTGTTTTCAGAAGGAGCTCTCTTTGTTCCAGCACTCCAGTCTGAAGAAGATAAAGCACCCTCAGTGTCTGTATCCCTGATGCATGACACTGTGCAGCATGAAGGTCTAACATGACCCTGTAGAAGGAACATGGGTCCCCGATGCTCTGCTGTATGGCAGGGTCTTGGCAGATCAGATCTGCACGCAGAGGGATACACAATCAGCTCTTTCTTAGCTGGAGGGACAGCCACCACATTTTTTGTGGTGGAGCTGGACCACCACAACGAATGGGACATTTTCTTGCATGAGCCCTGGTGCTCATCTGATCTCTTGGTCACCAAAGCAGAAGAAAAACTACTTCGGGGGAAAAAAGAGACCTGCTTATGGCCTGGTGAGGGAGCTGGACTTGCTCACCAGGTGATCTCTTCAGTGTCAACCTTGCAAAAGGGTGAGTTTAGGTCTCTAGAGGGAAAGAAGAGGAAGGCAGTGAGGGAAGAAGAAGCAGGACAGCCTCCTTCAGCTCAGCAAGCTCTTGCCATGGCTCAGCTGTCCTGGAAAGAGGCAACAGGATGGGTGGCAAGTCCTGACTGAGACAAACACACCTCCTCACATTGGCCCAGCCTTCACGTCATGCTTTCTGAACTGGGGTAAGATTGTGTTCCTCCCTTGCCCCAACCTGCCTGACATAAGTGCTGCACTGCAGACCTGCAGACCATGGGGAAAGCCTCCTCTGAAGGTATTTTACAGTGGGAGCTCTCTCACCTCCCTGCTCTGGGACCAGCATCATCAGATGGACTACACTGAAAATGGGGGTGGTTCAGGGCTTCAGCTGCTGCCAAAAGGCAAGTGTCAAAGAGGGGTTGCATGTCTTCAGCTTCCAGCTGTGGGTGCCATGACTGGATCCTGCCACACTTGGGTGATTAACAACACACCTGCTCCATCATCTCCTGACTCTTAGGTGGGGGAAGGAGGATTAACCTCCCCTGTGCATCTTTACACAGGTTCTGCATTCAGCTTTATTAAAGAATAACTTTTTCCCACCCCACTGAGGAAAAAAAATCAAAGAGAATGATGCCTGTACTGTGACTTGCTGCTGGAAGTTGCTCCTACCCTTAGAGATCCACTAAACCCAGCCGGCTCTTCCCAAAGCGCACATTGCTTGGTTCTGTCCTTGACCCAGATGAAAAGCAGCCAGTAGCAGTGGGCACACACAAACCCACCTTCCTGACACGTGTCCCCTCCCTTGCCCAGGTTGCAGTGGCAGCGCGAGCCGCCGCGGTCGTAGTCGTTGATGCAGAAGCTGTCAGCAGAGCACACGGCCTCGTCGCAGGACAGGTCCAAGAGGCGTGCAGCAGAGGACATGCTGCCCCGCCTCGCTGCCCACGCTGTGGTCGCCCTCGCCGTGGTAGAAGGCCGTGTGGTGGTAGGAGTGGAGGTAGTGGGCTCAGAAGTGGTTGTGAGAACCCGTGACAGGAGCCTGGAACTAGACCCTGGCGTGACCTTAGTTTCGACCAGAAATTTTCTGTTGCCTCCTTTAATAGCAGGAAGTGGTCTGAGCTGAAAGGAAGTAAAGAAACAGCAATTCAGTAAAACTAAAATGCTATGGGGAAATGAAATTAATACCTTTCAAGATACAGATCTGAGGCAACGAACTCACCCTCAATGAAGAAAAAGAAGTGACCACATTGCTATATCTGAGCACACAATATCAGATATTAAACTTCCTGACAGGACCGGACACTTTACAATATCCAGACTATAAAGAAAACAGAAGTGCCAAAGAGAAATCTTGACATTTACCTCTTCTATATAAATGTCGTAGTCTGAATCATCAATATCAAATCCATCACCATCACCAGTGACTGTGTCTGTGATGTACTGATGCCCATAGCTTCCACTTCCTAACTCCTCAGAGCCTGAAAAGACATAACTGGCATATTCAGTTCATAGAGTTTTTTCTCTTTGCACACAGCAGTTCAGATTTTACCATCCCCCTGATTCACAACACTCAAATCTGAAGTGATGCTAACGTTCATCCTGTAGAGACAAATGGAAGTGTCAGTCTGGAGATGGCAGATGCTGTCCAAGTGATATATATACAACTCAAAACAAAGTGAAGACCTTCATTTAGTCACTTACTAGGCAATTAAACAAATAAAGCAGGCAAAGCTCAGTTCTCCCTCTGCAAACTGACTTGTATTGATCATTTTTCCAGGACAAGGGTTTCAAACATTTTTGGCATGGCTAACATTTTAATGACTTAACTGTTTTTGGGTCAAACTTTTCCTTTTTGGAAATACAGTCTTGTATCTGCCTTACTGGCAGCCAAATAAACAGGAACAGCAAAAGAGATGCACACAGGTAGGATACACTCTATTTAGGACTTAATCTACCTCCACTGACTCCAAAACTCCTGAGATTAGTGTCCTATGCGTATTCTTAGACTATTTTTTAAAATACAATTCAGCAGCTTGAAAAAAGAAACATGCACGAACATCTTCACCCAAAGGGTGTTTGGGCCCTGGAACAGGCTCCCCAGGGCAGTGGTCACAGCACCAACCCTGCCAGGGCTCAAGAACCACTTGGACAATGCTGTCAGGCACAGGGTGGGATTCTTGGGGCTATCCTGTGCAGGGCCAGGAGTTGGACTCGATGATCCTTGTTGGTCCCTTCCAACCCAGGAGATTCCATGATTCCATGACCATGTGTTTTTCAGGTACATAATCTACTTCTGCCACTCCCCAGAGCACTGAACTGTGCTTTAAAGGACTTTTGGCTGGAAATAGACAGTTTAAACAGTAAGGGGATCCTCATTTCTATTTCATAGAAAATATCTGTACTTTTCTGCACTTTACATAGCAAATTCTGCCTAAACAATGGTTTGTGCTTTTTAGCTATTAAAATTCACCAGGTCATGAAGAAATATACTAAAAGCAACAGCATCATTACAGTTACTTGTCATGTCGGCAAGACTAAAAACAGGTATCATTAAACCATTAAAACGACGGACTCATATATCTGCCTTTTCCACGCAATGTTTTGCCATCACTCAAAAACAGCACAGGTAACCTTTGGTTTACAAAGTCTCTCTACTGAGCTGATCAGAGCTGCTTGTTTATTTTAGCAACAATAACCTGTCCATATTTTCTGGCACTTAGAAGGTCCTTTGCATTGTAACATGTAGAGATGCAAAGTCTTGCTGGGCAGTGACTGTCTGCAGAAAGGAAACTCAGAAAATGCCACTTGATGGTAGTGAGAGCTTCACTACCAGTACGAAACAACTCAATAAAGCCAGTGAAGTTAACAAGGCTCAGCACACTTTCAGAAGCAGAAGTATGGGCACAGTGCTATTGGGCTGTTTGAGTCAGTCCTGGGACCAGGATCAGCCATTTCCCAGCTCAGTGGACAATATAGCAAAAATGTTTCACTAAACTGATACGGGCAGGAGCATACTTACTTAAATCTTGTTGTGCTCTCTCCTCCTTTGCTGTGATTGCAACCCAGAAGTCCTGGCAGACAGTTATGAAATCTAACACATGTGCACCAGAGATGAACGTGTGCCCTGGCTGAGTAACTGGCTGCACTCCATATGCTCTGCAGGGGTTGCTTATCAATGGGCTTTGCACATTACATCAGCACACAGAAAAATCAGAGGCAAATGAGTAGAGGCAATGAGGCATACACACTTGCAACCAAGAAAGCGCGCTGGACTGGGACAGAATGTGTGTAAGTCTTTCCACTCTAACACGTATACCTAGTCATCTGTAAATAATACACTTTATCTGTACATTAAACAGAAGTATTCAGCACTGAGTTCTACCAAACGAGCTAAGCAGAGAACTCTTTACTCTATGACTGGTAGCAAGATGAGACAAACAGGACAAACTACATTCAGATTATTTCTGCCACTGACTGTGAATGCACAGCCAAAAGGTTAGTGTTAGAGAATCAGACTGCACGTTTATGAACTGGTCCCAGTCCTGCAACCACTAGAATGAATTTTACCATATTGAAAACAATAGGTACTATCAAAACATAAACAAAACCTTTTACTCCTAGTATTCACTTTTATAGTCACTCATTTTAATCACCATCCAGAATAATTTTACTCCAGGTAGGAAGCTAGGGAGACTAAAGCAGAGTAGAGTAGGGTAGAGTAGAGTAGAGTAGAGTAGAGTAGAGTAGAGTAGAGTAGAGTAGAGTAGAGTAGAGTAGAGTAGAGTAGAGTAGAAAATTATTCAGTTGGAAAGAACCTACAATGATCATCTAGTCAAGCTGCATCTTCTACCCATCACTGCTTTAGAATCCCCTTCTTTGGCAACAGTGATTCTGTAAGATAGGCAGTTCTACAAAACAGTTTCAGTGTGTAAACCCTCGAATATATGCATTACAAATATGATTTGCAGTTGTATTGGTTTTGCATTGCCTGGTTTTGGCAGCAGGGGGGCTACAGCGGTGGCTTCTCTAGGAAGCTGCCAGAAGCTTCTACCATGTCTGGCACAGCCAACCCCTGGTGGCTCCAAAGATGAACGTGCTGCTGGTCAAGGCTGGGCCAGTTAGAGATGGTGGTAATGTCTCTGTGATAACGTATTTAAGAAGAAATCAAAATAAAGTATGTGGTGCAGTTTTAATTCCAGCCAGAGAAGAGTAGGAGGTGAGAACATGTGAGAGACACAACATGCAGACATAAAGGTCAGTGAAGGAGGAGGGGACGATCTGCCCCAGGTCCCGGCTCTGAGACTCCTCTGCAGCCCTTGGTGCAGCCTGTG
>VWZT01001099.1:414-10866 GCA_013397055.1 Pachycephala philippinensis
GGGGGACACACGGCGGCCGCCATCGCGTCCCCCCTCTCCCCGCGCTTCCGGCCGGGCCCGCTCCCGCCGCCTGCGGCCTGCGCGGGGAGCGCCCGAGCCGGGCCTGCCGCCGGCCGGAGAGCGGTGCTCCGGGGGAAAATGGAGGCGAGAGGGGCCGGGCCGTTCAGCGGCCGCTCCGCGAGGCCCCGCGCGGGCCGGGCCGGGCCTGCGCGGGCGGGAGGCGTTGAAGGGACCTTTAGGCCTCCCTGCAGCCTCCGTCCTCTCGCTGCCCTCCTCGGTTTCCCCCTGGCACCGCCGGGGAGCGGGATCGCGGAATCCTGGGCCGGATCCCTGTTTCCAGGGGTTCCCAGCCGGGCTCGCTGTCACGCGGCGCCCCGGGCCGTGTGTGTTGTTCGGGAGCTGGGGAAGCCGCGTTCCGGGACTTGTGCTTCCCGGCAGTGGCTTGGCCAGAGAGCCGCGGTGCGAGGCGGCGGCACGGGCAGAGGCTGCAGAGGGAGGGAGAGCTGGGAGGGGGCTCATCCCTGGATGGGAACGGCGCCTGGGATGGGACTCTGGGATCGATCCCAGTTCCGGGACAGGACAGGTTGGAAAGCGTTTACTCGCCTTTCCTACCGCACAGAAGGTTCCTCCCTGTCTTCTTCCCTTTGTTTGTTTTTTGTTAATTTCTTAGTCAGCCGAGAGGAGCTGGAAGCAAAGGGGACCCTGGTTGTTTTTTGCATAATATATAGCAAGTCATTTCAGTTTCTGCTGTATCAAGTTTTTGACACGTGACTTCAATATGATTATTAATTACTGCTGGTTACAGTTCTGTCTCAGTTGGACAGTGTGGCTTTGCAGACCCTCCATGGACAGGAAGTCACTTAAAGCTGAGCCAGAGTCTGTTCCCAGATTGGTGTTGAAGGCTGGGTGGCTGTGCCTGCCTGTTGAACAGAAACAGAAGGAACAGCATCTGCTCCTGTGTGATGGACTCAGGCTGTGTAAGAGTCACTCTCTGCAGGGGCTTGTCATGCACACACCTGAGAATGCCCTCATCCTTACCAAAACTGTGCAAGTGCAAAGGGAAAAGTGGACAGCAGGCACCTCCTGTTAATGGTTTGTTTATTTGTATGTGTTTTGGGGATTTTGTGCAGCTCTGAATCAGTGGTATGGCAGGGTGCAAAACCACCTTCCCAAAAAAATGAAAACAGCATACTTATGCCATTTTCAGATGTGAAGAGGGAGCAGCAATATTCTTAATTACTTGTCTAAATATGAGCAGTGGTCCTGGCAGAGCATTGCTGCCTGACAAACCTGAATGGTACAGGGAAGTGCCCAGTGCTTCTCAAACAATAACCCCACTGCTTCTGCTGAACGGTGACTGCAGAGCAAAAGTGGTGTTTCCTGGGATCCCGTGACTAATCCGTGTCTTGGAAACGGGTGTGTTTTGATCCGTACCTCTTCCTCTCCCATGTAGGAATGGTGGGATGCTTTGCTTTGATGCAGTTAGAAATACTGAGTGAAATCCCGATGTCTGGCTGCTGGAAGAGCAAAGCACTGGGTTTCAGTTGGATCTCAGTTCTGGGGGAGAAAACTGTACTTGCTAAAATCCTTGTTCTGCAGTCCTTTGTACGCCTGAGTGCTTCTGTAGAACTACTGGTGTGTAAAGCAGCACATGAATAACTTCAGGGCCTGTATGGTTTTTGCCCTGTTCCCTCTCAGGAGCTGTGTTTGTGGTGTTGTGCAGGACATCAAGGCCAGTTCTCAGACTGATCCCTTCCCTTTTCCGCGTGTGTTGCCTGGAGCTGGGCACGCCAAGCGAGGCAGGCTGAAATGCAGTGTGAGGAGGGTCAGATTTACAGGCAGGTATTGTTCATTTCCGGGCCTTCTCAGAGAGAGAGCAGTTGTACCAAAGGTCTGGGTGTTGTTCCCAGAGTGGTGGGGATAGCACAGGCTGCTCAGCGTGGGAGGGCTCGTTTGTCTGTACAGCTCGGCGTTGTGAGGCCTCCAGAGGTGCCACTCCCAGGTCACTGAGGAGTTAATTCGTTTATTGGGAGGGGAACAGCTTCAGCAGTGAAGATGGGGCAGCTACAGAATACCCTACAGGCCCGGGATTCCTGCACTTGCTGGCTGTACAATGCCGCTGTAGCCAGGGAATTGTGGTTTTACCATGGTAGCTCCAACTGCAGTGTGGTGCTGCACTTCCCATGTGTGGTAGAGGTGACTCTTTTCTGGCTTTGCTTCCGTGGAGGTGGCACCTGCCAGCTCTTTGCCACTCTGCCTGAAAGAGGAGATGCAACTAACTCCATCAGGTGGTCCCATCATTTGGGGTTTTTGAGTGGGTTTGGTGTTTGCAGCAGTTTGTCGAATGGTGGGAGGCCCAAGTTCAAAGTGTGGCTGTAGATCAGGTGTCCTCTAAGCTGTGGGGTTGGTGTCCCCTCTTGGACAGAAGGGCTTGGGGAGGGAGAGAAGTGAGTTTGGCTCTGGCAAGGGGTGGGAAATCCTGGGTTGCATAATTCCATCGTATTGGATTGTGGTGCCATTCCCAATCCTGTTCTTTGGACCTGCATTTTGAATGCAACTTTGCCAATAAATGTCCTCTTCCAAATCCTCATGTTTCTACGGCAGCAAGCAGGGGGTTTGTACTGGCTGCTTTTTTAAATCCAGCTGTAGTTTGAGCAGGTGCTGCCAGCTGAATAGGTGGGATTTGACAGGTCTGTAGTGTAGTGTGTTTTCTCTGAGGAGTTCACTTTCACGAGTGAGAATTCATGTGCTGCTAGGTGTAAATGTTATGTTACAGTAATGATACAGTATAAATAAATCACAGAAGGTAACTGGATAATGGGACAGAACTTTTTATGTTTTTAAGAAAACAAGCAAACATATTTCTTTAGGAAAAAAACATCAAAATCACACCCCCAAAACACAAGCAAACAAAAAACCCCCACCAAACCCACACATCTGCCGTATAAATCCTTGGCACGTTTTAGTTTAGGGGCTGGCTGTCCTTTTCTTTAATCTGGAAAACTTGAGGCGTAGTTTACTGGTTATAAAAGTTAGAAATAGAGATCTTTTTTTCACAATCTTGCTGCTGCAAGTAGAATAAAGTCAACTTTCCTGTTTTGTAATCTTTTATTTGTATTGAGTAATGCACATTATTCACTTAGTCTTGTGTCTCAGGTTGATAGTAGTTAATGTGTACCCCTGAAACAATTGATACCCCACCTAAATGTGCCTAGAGACAAACAGATGAGAGGTCTTGGGGGCTGGTTTTTTAAAGCTGGAGCTGCACGTTCCTTCTCTGCTGTTTGCCCATCCTCAGGGCACTGGACAGTTGGAGCTTGGATCCAGCATGGCTGTTTTCCGCCAATGGCAAGGCTTTATTTTGCCTGTTCTGTGACAACCTTCCTCTCCATCCTGAGGTGCTATAAATAGAGATTAGCAGGATATCCTTCCCAGTGGTTCTTCAGCAGTTACTGGAGCTCAGGATCCCAGTGAGTCTCCATGTGCACAGAAAAGGAGCAAGGACACAACTACAAGCATGGCCTCTGCCCTGGACTTGTTTCCAGGAATATTGGAGGCTGTGACATTCTGATAGAGATTCCTGGTAAGAGAAGTAGTGAGACAAACAGCTTTCCAGGAGATGTGCTGGACAAAAGAGCC
Source organism: Pachycephala philippinensis (assembly GCA_013397055.1). Classification (NCBI taxonomy): domain Eukaryota; kingdom Metazoa; phylum Chordata; class Aves; order Passeriformes; genus Pachycephala; species Pachycephala philippinensis. The sequence goes on from VWZT01001099.1 coordinate 4,054, forward strand.
CTGCACTGATCCTGAAAGCTGCATTTCCAGAGCACATGAGTAGAAAACAAAACTCTATTCTGTGCACTTGCATGATGTCATTTTCATATGAGTATCTTTTGTGAAGATGTTTCTCCCCAGTGATTCAGGATTTGTGAATGGTCTTTCTAGGCCACAGAAGTAGCTTAGTTGATGAAGTGCTATTGAGCTTCATTGCCTGGGGGTCATATCTGGTCCAGTTCAAATCTCACTTTATTTTCCAAAGAATGCAGCCTGACAGCTATGGATGTTAGGGTGATCTCTCACCTTCAGCAGCACCTAATACTTGCTGTGTTTCACAGCTGGTGGGCAAGCATTTAGAACTTGTATTGATACTCTGAGATACAGCTTAGCAACAGATCCTTCTCCTTCCCTTAAGGAAGAACGGGGACCTGAAGAGGAAAGGAAGCAGTGACTTTTATAAGGGAAGGAAAATGTATAGGGCTGACAGAATTCCTGTTAGAGATCTGGTCATGCATTAACAATGAAGGTGTTTTGTTAACAAAATAGTGTAATATCTGTGCTTGTTGGTGGTGGCTTCCATCATCCTTTTGTTTCTGTACAGGAACAAGTAACTGCAGTTATGTCTGTAAGTCACTGGTGGTTGCCTGGGTTGGGTGGTTTCTCAATGCGTAAATAAAATACATTCCAGAAGACAGTGAATGAATGTACAGAGTACTGACTGTGCTTTGGGAAGTGTTGTTGGACACCTAAGGCGTGTTGGAATGGTTGAGGGCATGTTAGACTGCTCTGGAAATTGGAGAAGGGGAGGTTGAATGAGGTGTCCTGACAATGACCTGGGTGCTTGATATCCACTAATCGCTAACCACTGTCTGGTTCAGTAGCTCGTGCTCCTCTCTGTGCAGCTGCTGTGCTCTGGGGTTTATTTAGTGAGTGTATAAAACGGGCCCATAGCTCTTTATTTGTAAATAAAGACACCTTTTTATGGCAGAGACACTTGAGCAAGAGAGCAAAGCCAAGGAAGTCAGTTCAAGTGTTTTCACTGTGTTATCTCACACTTAAAACATAGACTTAAGATCATACATCAAGCTTGGTAAATTCTAAAGTAGCAGTTCTCCCCTTTACTTGAAAACCCCCCAGTTCTCAGATTTCCATGTAAACTAAACCATCAAAGGACATTAATTATAGAATGAGAGAAATTAATAATTTGCTGCTCAAAAGACTGAGAAGTGAAGGCCATCACCACCCTGTTCCTTGTACCATTATCTGCCCCTCCTGCCCCTCACGGGGCTCCTGGGCCGGAGCACGGGCACAGTGGGAGCTGGAAGGTGTCTCTGTTCGCTCCTGCCCCTCCTGTGTTCTCTGTGGAACTTCTGTACTTCACACTGAGTTTGCATTTGGGGACAGTCACTCTGTGCTTGGTCTCCCTTTGCTGTCCTGCCATGGGTTAATGAGTGGCTCATCTTTGTTATTTAATAGCATTTATTAGCCTGAAATTGAGCAGGTGAATTTTCTGCCTTTTGCATCCCTGGCTTTATAGATACTTTACCATGTACTTCTGTCCTGCTGGGAAAAGCACCCAGAAATACTCTTAAATCCATATTTTGTATTGTGGCTTGAGTGTAATGGGCTGTCGAGTACCTCCACTTCTTTTGTATCAACATCCTGTAAACATGCAGTTAGGGTCAGTAAAAGCAGAAAGTCATTTCTAGCAGGTCAGAGCATTCCAGGGACAGGCTCCTGTGATGCAGGACTTTGGAAACCTCTCAAGCTGTAAACTTTCTTTGCTTTTGTTACATTAATTGCTTTTTTTTTGTAAATAGAGTGTAAGTTTTTGTGTCCAAGTTGTTCCTTGAGCTGATCATGGTGTCCTTTGAGGAACTGGATGTATTATTGTGAAATAGCTCTCTGAAAATAGAGGTTGAGTGTCTTTTGTATATTGGTTTGGGAAATGTATGTGAAAGAAGATCCAAGTCTAATTGAACGAATGCAAATGGAAGTACCCAGGTGTCTTCTGAGCAGCTCCCCCTTCCAACAGGGAGAAGCCACGAGGAACTAGGAAGGGGGCTAAATTTTAGCTGTACCCATCTCTAAAACATGGTGTTGACACATGTAACTGATACCGAGAATTACATAAAATTGGCTATAAATAGTCATTTATATAGTCTGAGATCTTAGGTAATTAAAAAAAGAGGAGCAAAATTCTGAGGTAAAATTCCAAGAGATGGTGGGGGGCGTGAAAAGAGAGCAGAATAGATAGACAGACAGATAGATAGATAGATATGCACACTCATGTATGTGTGCCTTCGTTCTCCCTGGCAGTTTATTTCTCCTTGGATTTTTATTTTTTTCCGTGTTTCCCCCATTGCAATGTCCTGCTTGGGATACTTTTAGGACAATTCTTTTTATTTTTTTGCTGCACTCGTTTCTTGTCCCCTTGGGCCCTGCTCTGAGCTCTCCCAATTTCCCTGGGGTCTCTCCTTGTGTCCCTGAGATACAAACGCCAAAGCAGTGCTTTCACACCAGCTCCTTTGTTCCTATTCTATGGCACTGGATCCTTTCCTGGAGGACCAGTTGCTTCTTCATGTGTAAAGGAAGGGATATGGAGTGCCTGTCTTAATGCTGGCTGCTTTTCTTCCTCCTCCATCTCAGTTTTTGAGCCTTCTGGTGGTTTGTTTGTGGGTGTTGGGGTTTGGATTTTTCCCCCCCTTTTGCTACCTCTTAAAGCAGATCTTCCCGAGTTTTAATAGTAGCACTGACTTTGTTTATCAAGAGTCTCTGCAGCTATTCTAAAGCAATTAAGTCAAAATTGAAAACAAGACTTTTTTTTAAAACATCAGCTCACAGACCCCTCTCTTCTTCTGTCTTTTATCTGGCAGTTTTTATTTGTCCATACTGTGATTTCTCAGCAAGCAGCAATGTTAGCTGAAGTATCTCTTACAGCTGAAATGGCTTTAAAACCCCAACATTTTGGCACAAGAACTTGCATTTTGTGGGGATGAATAATGAAAAGTCATGGTCTTGTGTTGGAAAAGGCATGTGGCTGCCCCTGTCTCCTTTTGTAGTTTTTCTTCTTTCCTATCTCCTGGAATACGAATCAAATTAAGAAAATAGATAACTTGTTTCCTACTTCCTTTTGTACAGCTGAAAGCTCTGTTAGCACTTCCCTGGTCTTTGAGTATTTGGGCAATTTTTTTATCTCCTTCATTGTTTTTTTCCCCTTAACTGAGACACTGGATAAATCTGTGTAAGTTGGTCACTTCACCAGTATCTTGGAACTTTAAATTAATTAGAAAAATAAGAGACAAATTTTTAAATGACATCTTACTTTCCATTATACTAACAAATGAAGACAGTTTGATTCTTGTACTTTGCTTTGTGGCAAATAATTGATGACATTTTTTGCTAGTATTCAAGGGCTCAATTTTTTCTTTACAGTAAAGATGAAAGTGAAATTATGTAACACAAACCAATTTTTTTCTGTGATTTGTGAGGAATTTTTCAATATAAAAACAATTACGTGTGTATCCTCAGCTTTCTGTATCCAGCCCTTCCCCAGCTCTGTGTGCCAGTTCTGGTTTCCCTCAGTTTCTGAAACGTGGAGCTAATGCTCATTTTCAGTTATGGCCAATGTCACCTGTAAAGATGACACATAACTTCTGTATACTTCATATAAACCTCTATGAACTTCATATAATATCTGTGAGGAGTGAGCTTTTTCCCTGGATGCCATTTGGAGGGTAAGGCAGGTAAGTCTCCAGAGCAGTTGGAGCAATTCTTTTTAGCAATAACCTGGTAAATGCTGGTTTCTGTTGGGTTTGTAAAGCAGCCACTTCTCCCAGGCCATGCAGAGTGTGGGATGGCAGTAATCAAATCACCCACCTGAAATGTTGTTTTTGCTTAATTGCTGAACTTCAGAATATATTTTTAATGTTTGTTTTCTCTGTTTAGCTCTTCTCACTGATGGAGATGAAACCTCCTATTTCCCGAGCAAAGATGATTCTCATCACAAAAGCTGCCATTAAAGCTATTAAGGTAAAATACAACAAAACAAAGATGAAACTGTAACAGCAGCAATGTTTTATTATTTCACTTGTAAGTAAATACTCAGGATTTCCCAATCTCGGCTTCGGGGATGGTTTATTCTAGTTGCTGTTAAGGCTGTTATCTAGAAACAAGTGGGTGGTGAATATCATCCCTTGGTTTTGGACTAGGAGCAAAATGCCAGCTTGATTTTTTTGAGTCGTTGCTTTTTCATGGTACACCCACTAGAGTGTTGTGATTTTTGCGTAATAAAACGAAATATTGCAGGATGCAACTGCACCTTAACATGTGAAACCAGTGTGGATTGCATAGAAAGTAAATCTGGAAAACTTTCACTAATACTTGACAAGCTCTGTGCCTTCTGTGCACACTGACATACTTCTGCCTTGGGTCTGGGTTTCCCCCATGGAATATTTTTCTCAGTTTGGGAACATCCTGCTTTTTAGAATGTGACTGCAATGTTCTGTAGCCCTTCTGAAATGGTAGTAAGCACAAAGAGTTGAAATGCTTCTAACATGAAGTGCCACTGCTGAGTAGATGGTAAATTAATGGATCTGTTTATTTTCCAGCTCTACAAGCATGTTGTCCAGATTGTGGAGAAGTTTATCAAAAAGGTAAAAAGGAAAAAAACCCCAAAATTTGTTGATACAGTTATCTGCATACTTTACTAGATAGTGCTAATAATGGTAGTAAATAACCAGAAAGGCTTCTGTTACTTAGGGATTGAAGGAGGAAATTGTGGTTTGTTAGGATTTCACACACTTTGGTATCACTTTGTCCATATAATTTCCACATTGTAGTTTTCCATAATACATTAAGGAGTGGGGGAAAGAAGTAAATTGTGAGATTTCCCACCTTCGCTGCGCAGCAGCTGGGGGGCAACCTGGAGGTGCTGAACTTCAGATGAATTGTCACTAAGACAATACATCTTCGCAGAGAATGCAGTGTTCATGCTTGCCTGGGCATGAAGAACAAGAGGCTGGAAGGCAGAGCTGTGTTTGAGCCCAGGAGCAGATTTCCTGTGAGGCTCTGAGGGGGATGTTACCTCGCCGTGTCCCTGCCTAACGCAGAGTTCCTGTGCTGTTCGCAGTGCAAGCCGGAGTACAAGGTCCCGGGGTTGTACGTCATCGACTCCATTGTTCGGCAGTCTCGGCACCAGTTCGGAACAGACAAGGATGTTTTTGGGCCAAGATTCTCTAAAAATATTACTGCCACATTCCAGTATTTGTATCTGTGTCCATCTGAAGACAAGGTAGGACAAGCACTTCTCAAGTGTTGCCGTGCATTGGTGTGGTGCTGCCTTGGTGCTTGCGCTCCTGTGACAGTGATTTGGGGATTCTCTCCGACCCTGGTAGTGACTCTTGCTGAGAAAGATTATCAAAGATGATAGTTAAATGCAAGTTCAGGTTAGAAGATGTGTTCTGCCTGACCTCATCAGTTTTGTTTTGCCTATGCAGGCACTTCAGCAGTGTGTGTTACTGTGCCAAAAGTTTTTCTTCTTGAGGCTACTTCGGGAAAACTTCCCCTGGAAGGCGGTGTCTCCCACAACAAGCAAGTGTTGCAGGAGAAGCTTTGGTTTTGTAGGCAGTGACTGTTCTGCTCAGAAATGTTTTCTAAGAAAATCATCATGTTGATTTCTTCAGTCTTTCCCAATCCCATACTTGAGTTTCATTGGTGCTCTCCACTGGTCTAAGGCCTCATTTTTTTGGTTCTGTTGTACTTTGTGATAGAACAGAGGCTCAGAAAGTGGTGTGAATTCCTGATGGTCCAGAGAAGATGGTTTTTGTGACCTCTGTCAGAACAGTTTCGAGACTCCCAAGATCAGTGTGTTTTAGAAGTTGCCAATTGGTTTCCAGAAAATCACCTACTCCCTTTTTCTTTGTAAGAGTGAAATATTCCTTTTCTACCTAACTTCCTCCGTAACTCTCTAAATAAGCTTTTGCAAGGCTTGGATGCTCTGTAGTTTTCTAATGTGGAACATGTAGACCTTCAGGCATTGAATCTGATATTTGGGAGCTCCTGGGTTGATAGCCTGTGAAACAGAGCAGTCCCTTCTCCTTTCTGTTTCTGTGTTACCGTTTTGTTCATCTAAATTAATAAGACTACTTCTTGGAACTACTTGATATAGGGAATATTATTATTTATAACATACTTGCTTTAACGAATGTCCAGTTCCTAAGCAAAAAAAACCTGATCTGCGGATATACAACAACTGTGGGTGATATCTGAAGAGGATAATGCTACCTTTTTTTTTTTTTTAAACAGCCTTTCTGTAAAATTAATATGTGACTGAAAACTAGAGTATTACATTTGCTTATCTTTTGGCCTTTGTATAATTTTCCGGTCTTCTGGAGAGATAGAATACCCAAAGCAAAAAAAATGCTGCTGTTTTAAAGTTAACTGTTTTTCCGACCAAAATGTTACTTAAAAATAGACATTTCGGGTTTCTCTCTAATTGCGGTTATTTTAGCAAACTTTTTGTAAAATTCTTTAATCGTTCAGGTAGAGGTGGATTTACATGGGTGTATATAACTGAGTCACAGTGAAAGAACAGAATCAATTCATTTGAAGTAAAAGGTACTTACAGCTTTTATGTGTGCAGGTGAATGACTAAGTCTGCAGGAAGGACAGCAATACAGCGTGTGTTCTGACTTCTACCTGCTTGCATGTTCCAGCTGAAGCAGCACAACTACTGAGGCATTTTTGGTTTAATGCTGGGCTAAAGAAGGAAAGGCCAATTTCCAGCTTGTTACTGGAAGCTGCATTGTTCATGTCAAAAAAAAAAAAAAA
>VWZT01001099.1:10913-21764 GCA_013397055.1 Pachycephala philippinensis
GAAATGAGCTTAAAATAACAGCTGACAATTAGAGATTCTAAATTAATCCTTCTGCAGTGATCAGTGAGGATGTTTCCCACTTGCTTTCCTCATCTTTTGGGTAATGATGGAGATGCAATTTCTGGTCTCAACATAGAATTGGTTGGGTTAGGAATAATACCAAGCAAGGAACCCTCAATCTGACTTCAAAGTGTTGTGGTAGCATTTTCTGGTCTAATTGCCCCTCTCTTGAGGAACGCTTTCCAGCTCATCTTCATTTTCTCTTTTTGGTCACATGGGTTGGTTGTTTCATCCCTTTGTGACCATCTGTGAAGACACAGGGCTGAAATGGTGTCCTGGATTGTAAATCACACCTGGATTTCTGACTGGCCAGAACAGTTTTAGGGCAATGTCACAGATTGCTTTGACAGTAAAATAAGTTGGCAGTTTTTATCTTTGCCAGTTCAGAGGTGTTGCTGCCCTCTGTCACAACACAGGGTTTGTTAAATTGATTATGTCACGTGCTGTTCAAGCCTTCTCTGCATACAGAAGATAAAATGGTGACTTAAGAAAGCTGGATTCAGCACTGGTGCTTCCTTTTGTTTCAACAGAGTAAAATAGTTCGTGTCCTGAACCTTTGGCAGAAAAATGGAGTATTTAAAATTGAAATAATTCAGCCTCTTTTGGATATGGCAGCAGGAACTAGTGCCACTGCACCCATGGCAGAGAATGCTACTAACAATGAAGGTAGGAATGACATTTTAACTTCTGCTCTCAAAGGGAAAATGAGAAGTGAAGTGCCTGCTCTTAGTTCCAGCAGTGACATAGCAATAAATTCAGCTTTGTCACAATGAGCAGTCAAACTCATTTTAAATAAATGCTGATACTGTACTTCAGACATCATCAGCATGTGAATACTGACTTGGGAAATACGTTAAATGTTTATCATGTATATACATTTGTACACATGTATGTGCACACTTACAGGTGACTTCAGTGTCCCCTCTTAAACAGATACTGTTTTTTTTTTGCTTTGAAATATTTTTGTGTCATTTCTCAATTTTATAATTCTGATGTAATTTTTTAATGCCAGAATCCAGGTAAGTAAGTGGGATCTTCGATGTTAAAGAGCTTCATCTTCCTTTGAGTCAACTTAGTAGCTGAAAGCAGCAGCTGTCAGTGTCTTAGTGTGCAGCCCTGTGAGTCTTGAACTGGTGTTTCACATCCAGGTTCTCAAAGAGAGCATTTGTGCCTAGGATTTTGCACGGGCTGCTGGCTGAGAGGCACCGACCTGCAGAGCACAGCAGTGCCAGCCTGCCCACAGTGCCTGCGTTGACCTATTTAGTGCCACAGAAAAGCTGGGAGTGAGGTTACAGGGAATATGCATTCCACAATTCCCTCTTTCTCCGGAGGGCTGCTTTTTGGCTCTGTGCTCCGTGTTTCACACTGAGCTTTGGTAACCTCCTTATTTACTGTGCTCATGGAGTAGGACTGGGAAAATGGGAGGGAGGGAGTGAGGTGTGGTGAGAGACAGCAAAACAGCGATGCACAACAGCACCAGTGAAATCAGCTCCAGCTGTGTTCAGGGAAGTGTATCCCATTAAAGGTTTTGGAAACCTGGCAGGGGCAGGGAATGCCTCGGCATCCGAGCCTGGGGGCAGAGCGGTGGCTGTGCAATTGAATTTTGGGACAGGGGAGGGGCACTGCCTGTCCAGCTCTATCTCTCCTCAGTAGTGGTGAACAGGTTGGTTGCCTTCTGCAGAGATTTTCAATGAGATTATTCAGATGCACCAGAGGGGATAATTTGGCCCTGAAATAAATATGCTAATGAATAATAATAAATATATTAATGCATTATGTGAAGTAGAGTCTGTTTAGCCCATGAAGACAGAGAGAAATGCAAATGTTCTCCCTTGAGCAAGCAAATATCCTTCTCAATATATACAGGAAATAATTTGGGAGTTACTTTGTATTTAAAAACAACATGAACCTTTTTGCTTTATTTTTGTGTTGCATTTCACTTCTGGGAAAGTATTATTCAACACATTTGCCTGTGCTTGCTGCCTGTCAATACTGGAGTTATTTGAAGTGCAAACAGAGGAATGGCTTTAAAGGAGTTGCTATTGCAAGGCAAACATGTTTGCTTAGTGTTTCAAACTAAATATTTCTATCTGTGGAGGTTTTTTTAACTCACTCCTTGTACAGCTTTATTATGTCCATTAAAACAGATTTGCTAAAGAGTAGTTACTCACAGTATGTAGGAATTGATGGGATTATTGCTAATTTACTTGGTACTGGCAAGATGTTTATTAAAAAAGGTGTTGTAAGGCAAAGACAACGGGAACACTAATAGTATGTCTTAAATTGTGATCTCAGTTTCAGCAAAGCTCAGTGGAAATGGGAGTCTTTTCCTGGAAAAATGAGTAAATATAATTTTCCTGGTGGGAGGATTTATCCATCAGCTGCAGGTGTGGTTTGTGCACGTGCAAAAGGGACATGTGAACGAACCTTATCAGAGAAAACTGCCTGTGAAGTAATCCTTAAAAACCTTTAATTATTGCCAGATTTCTCAGCAAAAGTTCAGTTACTGGTGGAAAATACTGAGAGAAACTCAGCTGCTCTTCCAATGAGCCATGAGATGGTTGATTTGGATCATTCACGCAGAAGGATGAGACCAGATCTGTAGAAGCAGAACCACCACATTCAGGGTATTGAAGCTCATTGCCTAATGCTGTTTGAGTGAGAGCTTTTCTAAACCTGCGTAGCTACAAACATGGAGCTGGGAGCTAAAATTCCATGTGGGACCAGCTCTTCTGTCTTAGTGCATCCCAAGTGCAGGTGTGAGCGGTGACCAGAGCAGTTCATGGCAGAATGAACAGAATATGCAGCTGGGGTGGTGTAAATAGGTCCTTTTGGGTTAAATAGGGGGTTGTAGCCAGACACTTGTTGTGGGGAGCAAGGGGAACGTTCTGGAGTCACGCAGCCCTTTCTGTGTTCCTGGGAAACCCTCAGGTTCGCCGCCCCCTCCGGCCAAAGTTCCCTCGGAGCCCCCTCAAGTGACTGCGAACTCAGTGCCCACCGTGCCACAGCTGCCCAGTTCTGATGCCTTTGCAGCTGTAGCCCAGTTGTTCCAGACAACACAAGGACAACAGGTAACCTGCTTATGGATTCCCTTTAGCTTCAGTTTCTATGTGAAATGAGGGGGGAAATGGTGGAATTGATGGCCTGGATTTGAAGCAAAAGAGCTTCCCTAAGGTCTTCAGTGGAAAACTTGAAGGAATTATTTAAATTCTTCCATCCAGTAATTGTGATATTTGATGAAATTCAGGTATATGTTCCTAAATAATTAGTTACGAATTGATGCAGTAACAGGATTTCCAGAACAGGTGGAATATCTCAAAGAAAATGGGGAATTTTGTTGTTCAGTCCACTTAAATGTTTGCAATGTTGAATGGCCTGAACATGGCAGTGTTGGGATCTACTGAATTTTGCCGCCAAAGTATTTAAAAAGGGGCTCTTGGTCTTGCTGTAAATGCTCCACAGTGCAGTCAGGTTGTTGATGTGTTCATCCCCTGCTGCAGTCTGTATTGACCTAAAATTTATATCCTACAACTCTTTCAATACTTGGTGTTTGTATGAGAACATACTCTTAGTAGTGTCGTACGTTTCTGTAGCTCCAGCAAATCCTGCAGACCTTCCAACAGCCTCAGAAGCCCCAGTCACCGGTCATAGACAACACTGTGATGGCTCAGGTTCAAGCTATTACTGCTCAGCTGAAAACCACAGCAGCACAGCCCCCAGAGCAGAAGGCTGCTTTCACAGCACCTGAGCAGAAAACATCATTTGACAAAGTAAGTCTTGGTTTGCATTTTCTGAAGCTGAAGAAAACTGGTTTTGGACAGTTTTTATTTTGTATTAAAATACAAATTTTTATTTTTCCCCCATTCTGACCTTGTCTGTAGTTTCAGAGCTTACATATGTTGTAAGACTGTGATAGTAAAGATATTTTGGCTGCCAGTTGGGTAAGATACAGAAAAAATAGTTGTCCTGATGTGATTTCTTTCAGAAGCTGCTAGATCGGTTTGACTATGATGATGAACCAGAAGCAGTGGAAGATTCGAAGAAAGAAGATTCAGCTCCTTCCCCTTCAGTGTCTCAGCCAGCTTTGTAAGTTCTGTGTCATAATAAGACTAAGGAATCTTTGTCCTAAAACATTTTTAGGTTAGAAAGTAGATTAAAATTCCAAGTTAGTTCAGTGTTTAACTGCTACAGTCCAAATTTAAAACACTGTTAACAGTTTCTGGCAGGGTGATTTTTGTGTCTCGTTACTTTGGTGATCTGGTGTAGATCTATGTTGCCTCATTGATGGAGGGCTGTGCTCTGTAGAGAAAAGCTCAATTTTGGTTTCAAGATGAGTTCCATGTTTTTACTGTACAACTGAGTGTGTCAGGGCATCACTAGATCAGCTGGATTGCTTTACTTTACTGGCTGGGGAAAAGTTGCCATTCCAAACATTGTGATAGTTTTAAGTATTCAAGAAATGACAATTGACTTTACAGCTTTATGTTGGCAAACATTCAGTCCCCACGCAGGCGAGCTCAGACTCCTGTTTCCCTTTTGCTATGCATTATGATAAAGTCTGGAATGACGTGATCACATCCCAGTTTTTTCCACAGGACCTCTCTCTCATTCAGTGCACAGGCTGGATGGTGCTCAATGCCGGGGTTAGTCCATATTTCTTTTTTCCCTGCTTCAGTATGTGGCCCCATGTCTTACTCTGTATCTGCATCTAAACCCTGCTCTCAAAACCAGAACCACTAACTCTGTCATCAGCTTTCTGACTGTGTCTCTCACCTCGAGCACTTTATGTCCACAAGTAGTAGTTCATTTAGATGCCTTTGAAGGAAATTGCTAGTATTTGCCTTAGAATACAGATGGAACTCTGGAGTACAGAAAGATGAGGTAGCTCAAACATAAGCACTGCTTGTGTCTGCCCAGCTGGAGGCTTGTGGGCATGTTTATGTTCTGTTGGTAGTGCTTCAGAGCCCCTGTCCTTAGTACCTCACAGCTGTGCAAGGTGTCCCTGAGGGTGGGATTCCAGTGTTCCCAATCTGGGCATTCAGGCTCAGTAATCCTCTCTATAAAATACTGATCTGTCCAGAATCTTCTCAGAATTGTCTTCAAACACTGCAAAGTTCCATTTCCCATCACCATGAAATTCCTTTATCCCCCTGAAATCCTGCTGAGTTTCTTGCGCAGGCTGCATCCTGCAAGCAGGTCCTGTTACCTGCACGGGCCTCCAGAATTCCCTGAGCACTGTCCATTCTGTGTGTTGAATCAGGAAGTGATGGGCATCACTGTAACCCTCATGTGATACGCACCCTCTTCTCCTCTGCCCTATTTCCTCCCAAACCAAAGTGTTTTCTTACAGCAAAAGTACAGCCAGTTTCTTTTCCTTGAGGAGAAAAGCATTACTTCTTTTGTTCGCAAAAGAGAAACTGCAAAGGAAGAGAATTACCCTAAGGCAGAAAACATTCCTGAAATGTTTCTGTAGGCTGACATCTCTAGCAAGCTCATATAAGTACAGGGGGGAGAGAGGCTCTAACCTTTCTGTAGCATCTCTTTAAATGTGAAAGGACTACTCCTAGAGTGGAGAAAAGATCAGGAAGCCACTCTTTCTTCCTTTTCTTTTTTTTTTGTTGGAAACGGGATCATAGTAAAGATAACTGTTCTGTGTAAAATAACAGCAAGAATGTGTAAATGTGTATAGAAATCTGTGAAATAAAGACAAAAAAATCTGTGCGTCTACTGACTTGTCTCACCAAAATATTCCTGGTTTTAGTGGGTTTCCAGGAGAAGGCATGCAACAGCCAGTATTTCCTCAGCTCCCAAATATGGATCCTTTTCAGCAGCGGATGATGGGAATGCAGCAGGATCCGATGCGGCACCAGGTAACTCCAGGTTTTTCTCTTGTCCCCCTGTTGTGTTTTCTGTCCTTTGCTGTTTCATTTGGTGCAGAAGTAAGGAAGTGGTTTTCCTGGTGGTGAAGAGTGAATGTGGCTTAGCCCTCCATCTTGCCAAAGAAACATATTTTTGTTGTCTGTCCTAGTCAGGGTTTGAAGGACAAAATTGTTACTTCTACACCCAAATGCTTGGCTTGCTTCATCTTTCCACCATCTTTTATTGTGACTTTTGAGCAGACATACAGTTTTACTTGAGCCAGCTTGGAAAGCAAATGTGATTTCTTCTCCTAGCTGGAATTCTATGTATTTTTTCTTCTCCCAAGGTGCCGCTGCCTCCGAATGGGCAAATGCCAGGTTTTGGTCTCCTGCCTACCCCCCAGTTCCCACCTATGGCTCAGCCAGTGATGCCTCCAGCAGCACCAGTGCAGCCAACTTTCCAGTCTCCCTTCCCAGTCCAGGCTGAACCACACCTGCAGAAACCCCACCAGCAGGTGAGCAGCCTTGCAGTGAATAGACCGACTTCAGTGCTCTCATACACGTCTTTCCCAAATGTGTGGCAATCGTCCTGGAGCAGAAATGTCAGGATGACCAGGACACAGCTGGCTACGAGGCTGGCTCCGTTGGGAGACAGTTGGATAGCTCCAGCACTTACCCCTTTCCTGTCTCTAGTATGCTTCAGGCTAAAGTAGGTTCCTCTAACGAGAAAAGTTGCAGTAGACCTCACTTTGCCTGGGATTTTGATGATGGAGCAGGATCCACTGACTGATCCTAAGGAATAAAACCATATTCTGTGGAGATGCAGGTGGTGCTGAAATGGGGTCAAATGTGGAAAACCAATAATTAGCAAATTGGAAATGAGAATTATGTGTGTAAATTATTTCTATGTTTTTTCAGTGGCTGTATTAAGTACATGCAATACTGGACCCTCTCCCTGCTAGTGACCACAGAGTGAAGCTTTTGAGTCACGTTACTCTTTAATTTCACGCATTTGAATATTCAATGTATTTTTAGAGCTGTTAATTTAGTCTGATCATAAAAAGAAATAAAATGCTTGTGCTGCTCACCCATAACACCACTCAACTTTGTGTTTTAGGATATGGAAGTGGAACAGCCACCCATTCAGGAGGGAAAACGGCATGTTTCTGACAGTAGGAAATCAAGATCTAGATCTGCATCAAGGTAAATGAGTGGAAGTTCTTTTAGTGCAGGAATGAAAAGCAAATTAGTGACTCTTTTAAGACCTATGAACCTCTAAAAGTCATCTCCTTTCTAGGAAAAATTGGGTATTTATGCAGTTCTTCTTCTAACTTCCATGCGTGTCAGTCCAGAGTAAATTTTAGGGAGGCAGAATGTGATTGTTTAATTTTGCCTGTGCTCTAAAAGCACTTTCCTTATGAAAACATTTGTGATCTGTGTGCTGTGGGACTTTGTGTCACTGAGCCCGTGTGTCACATCCCAGGTGACCGAGCAGATCTGGCTCCACTCTCCATTTAGTTGCAAGTCTTCCTCCTTTCCAAGTTCCACATGATTTTTCTGAAGGCTTATGAAGTCTTCCACACCTTGAGTCGTTTAGAACTTGAACAAGATGTAAAATACAATTTCAGTGGCAGAATTTATAATCTCTTTTTTAGCTATTTCTTTGTAAAAGCAATAAACATTTTCCTCGTTGACACAGGTGTAACTTTTTCTGTGTTGGAGTGGACACAGTTCTAGTGGTCAGCTTCAAGACAAAATTAATAAGTGATGAGAAATTGGAAAGTAATCAGCTGTTCAGTGATCGGAAAGTAATCAGCTGTTGGAATAAGCTACTGCAGTAATTTACTGTAGTTCTAAATGCCCGTGAATGAGCTTGGATTGATTTGTTGCTTTATTGAGGGAACTGTTTGGGTGTTTAAGCAGTGAACTGAGGTTGCCAGTGAGGGGTGCCAAACGCTGACCATGCGCGGCTCTGGTCCCAACAGGTCCCCCAAGAGGAGACGCTCGCGGTCGGGCTCGCGCTCGCGGCGCTCCCGTCACCGCCGCTCCCGCTCGCGCTCCCGGGACCGGCGCCGGCACTCGCCCAAGTCCCGCTCCCAGGAGCGGCGGGAGCGCGAGCGCGAGCGGGAGCGCCGCTCCAAAGGCCTCCCCCAGATCAAGGCAGAGACCGTCAGCGGTGAGTCTGTTCTCTTTGTGGCTGTCTAACTCTGCGCCTTCCAGTAATGCCGTTTCCTGGGTGATAGTTTCGAAGCTTTTGTGTTCCTTGGGTATAGCACTACTTGTTGTGGTTTCTGAGGCTCATCCAAACAGAATAAAAATTAACTGCCTTGTGATTCCTGGTAGGAATTTCACCACACTTCCTGTACTTCCTTTACTCATAGTAGGCAGTTTAGCATTTTTGGAGTATCTCCAAGTCAGAAATATTTTGGCTGTAAAACGAGAAAAGGAAAAACTGAAACCCCATGTTTTTATTTTCCTTCCTTCGAGACATACAAGGTAAAGCAGATTGAACAAAAAGAATTTGAGTTGATTGTAAATTATTACAATTTTTCTAAGTATTCAGTCTTGTGTATCTCTCCAACCTGAAGGGGAGCTTTGACCTGGAAAACACACAGGCTAATGTTTGGATTTCTGAAATAATCCTGGCTTTGCCAGTGATTATAGACCAAACATAGTAGTTGTCTTCTGAATATTCCTGGCGAGTGTGGTATCTTCTCTGGGGTCATCAAGTAAAATAGAAACATTCGTTCTTATATAAGAGAGACAAAATCCTGAGGTATTTAATGAGCCAAGACGTGGTGAATGGCAGTCCCAGAGCCCTGGTAGCTGTTCAGTGGAAGCTCCCTGGCAGTGCTGTGAGATATGCTGCTGCCAACACCTTTCCCAGGGTCTGTCACATTGGCTGTCAGAGTTTGCAGTCCTGTATCTCTCAGGTGGAAAATCTTGCTGGGTATTAAACACTGCTGCAGATAAGTGTTGGTTGTCTGTCCTGTGAGGAGCTTGTGTCTGTAAGGGCCCTGGCCACCTGTGCTAACTCTTGGTTGTAGTTTGCAGTACCACACTCTGGGTAGGACAGCTCGACAAAAGGACGACTCAGCAGGATGTGGGAAGTCTCTTGGAGGAGTTTGGCCCCATTGAGTCGATCAATGTGAGTATAAGGGGTGCAGTGTAAGCCGCTTTGATATGCTTGGGTGCAGAACATCTCTGCAGGCCGCTCTGAGGCAGAGGTATTTCTGATGCATTCCAAAGAACTGGGGTCTCGTTTCCTATGCGTTGTGCTTTCAGTGTGTACACTCAATTCATGTGGCTGAGTTGTACACAAACAAGAAGGAAACTGCTTTGGTTTCCCACAGTATAAAAATGCTTGTGGGGTAATACAGAAGATTATCCCATTTTCATAAAAATCCTGCTTTCTCTGGAGAGCAAGGAATGGCAAGTGAGGAGTTGGCTGCAGAATTACATCCCGTGATTCTGAGTTCTTTGGCCACTTCATTTTATTTGATTATAGGAATGTGGACTCTCAGCTGGTGTTCTTGTTGCTCTTCTGTCATTTTAGCCATAAACACGGAGAGCTATTGGTTTATTTTGCTGTATTTAAGGATATTTTATATATAAATTATAGCTGTAACAGTAACTTCAAAAATTTCATTCATTCAAATAAACAAAAAGAAGTAACTAATTTTCTTCCTATCCCCAAATTTTGTAAAACAGCATAGGAGTTTTTCCTCAAATTCATTACAAATAAAAATTATTCCAAATCTGCATCTAGAACTGAATGTGGAGGTGCAGCTGGCAGAGTGAAGGGGGATACTAGTGTGCATTCCAGCAAAGTAACTAATTGCCAGACCTCAGAATTTACATGAACACTATTGTTCGGCAATTTGCAAGGATTAAATATGCAAAAATCAGCTGTATTTTAGAGTTGTGGAAGTTTTAGTTCACTAGAAAGGTGTATTTCTAGAACGTACTGGCTTTCTTAGCCTCTTAAACTAACACCCCATTCCGTACTTCCCTAGCCCCTCTTGGAACACCCCCTGATGTCCCAGTTTGCTGTAACTGAGCATTTGTGTGTTGTTCACTGCCTTATTACCTGCAAAATGAACTTGTTCTCTTAAACGCCACGCAGATGATACCGCCCAGAGGATGTGCCTACATTGTCATGGTGCACAGACAAGATGCCAACAGAGCCCTCCAGAAACTGAGCCGAGGCAACTTCAAAGTCAACCAGAAATCCATCAAGGTACTGCTTGGAAAACGTCAGGCTTTCCAAAGCTGCTGTAATTACTGTCATTGTGTCTCATCTGTGCTGGGCTTTGGGGTATTTCAGACGTGTATGTGTTCTGGAGATGGTATTCTGTACAATTCTGAAAAAATACGTGAGCGAACCAGTTTTTGAGATTTACTGTTCCTGGTTTGTAGTGGGATTAGTGGAACTTGTATCAGTTTTCTTGCAAGATTGCCAGTAATTGTCTGTTTAATCAGCAGAAATGGTGTCCTTTTGCTCATTACAGGGGACTGGCACTGTGTGTTTCTTGTTGCCAGTTATTTGTCTTGTAACAGAGTTTCATTACATAGGATAATTCTATGAAGAGTACTAATAAATAAGGAAGTATGCATTAATTAGTGAAGTTCTTCCTTCTGTAGAATGTCAAATTAGCGTGACACTGTCCTCCAAAGGGAAGTGGAATTAATCTTAGTGGCTGGGGAACATCAGAAGAAGCTGGCTTTATATGTTTTTACGAATGGTGTGCAAGAGTCAAGCCAAGGCATAGGAACTAAGTCTGCTTTAAAAAAAACTTTACTTCAGAGTTTTGTAGCTGTTTCTCTTGTGCTTTTTGCTTTTTACCCTCAAATGCTGTTTTTTGAGAATGAAATATTAGATCCATTAAAATGGAAACATTTTGCTGACCACTTTTATTTTCACCCCCCTCCC
>VWZT01001099.1:30234-47423 GCA_013397055.1 Pachycephala philippinensis
GCTGGGCGGCCGCGACAGGCGAGACTGGGGACGCCGCAGCCCCGAGCGCGACAGGCACAGGGACTCGGAGGACAGGAACAGGCGCTCCAGCGGCCACCGAGACAGGGAGAGGGATTCCAGGGATCGGGAGTCTCGTAGAGACAAAGAAGAAACCCGCGGCAAGGAAAAGCCAGAGGTGACAGACAGGGCGGAAGGCGACAAAAACCACGAGCCGCACGGCAGCAAAACGGAGGGCGCGGAACTTGTTTCAGAACTCGCTGCGGGAGACGCTGAACCCGCGGGTGCGAAACCTGCGCCAGAGTCAGCGCCCGAGGCTACCTCATCCCTGGAACAGGCGGACAAGGACACGGGCTCTGTGGCGGAGGCGCCGCGCTAGGGCTGCAGCCCGGCTTGGAGTGTCGAGCTTTAGTTGTACAGTGCTGTAAATCCGCTTCCGCCCCTGCGCACCCGACGCCGGGGCACTGTGAGCAATTTGATTGCTTCCCTTCTATTTAAAATAGCCACAACATAACATAAAATACTGAAGAGATGATTAAAATATTACCCATTTTTGCTGTAACTTTTTTAAAGTTTTGACTTTAAAAAGTTTACGAATCAGAAGTAGAAGTGCTTTCTATTTTTTTTTTAATTTAAGAAAAGGTAACGGTGAAAGCTCCTCAAAACAATAGGGATGTGTTTTTAATAAACTCTATTTTCGTAACAAACTTTTAACGTGTGCTATTCTTCCTACGCTGCACTGAAGTGGAAAAGGAGTGTTCAACAGCCTAAAGTTGGAACTGTTAATGCTGTACTGGAGTCTAAATTAGACTGGTTTGGTTCTGTTTGTTAAAGGAAATCAATCTGTTTGTGTAACGATTCACAGAAGTGAATTTTTATTTGTAACAGTCCTCTGGAGTTTTAGATTGCTGCATTTTAATGAGCTACCTGACCACCCTGGGTAAAAGTTAGTTTTAAGATGTTAATTGCAGAGTTAACTGTTTTAGTGTTTGCAATGCAATCCATTCTTTGCTTTATTTTTTTTTTCCCATCCCCCCTCAATCGGTTCTGTGGTTCCTGTTGCCCTTAATTTGCCTTTTTTTAAGAAGTGACACCTTCAGGCACTGACCGCCTGCTCTGATGTTCCAAAGCGTGTGCTGGGCTGGACAGCGCCTGCTCCGCAGCTTTTGTACTTGTTGGGAAGCGAGACCTCGGAGGCACCAAAATTCCAGCCTGGCTCTCGACGCGAGGCTGGGACAAGGACTTGGCCTTTCCTCCCTGGAGATGGGGCTGCTCCTGTGGGAACACCGGCCCCTCCTCACCCTGCCAGAGGTAGGTTGTACCCCCTGGGCTGGGGACAAGAGGGCAGCTCCTGGTGTTCCTGGCACTGTGCCTGCCACCTCCTCTCAAGAGCCACTTCCATGTTCTGTCAGCTGTGACAAGGGCAGGTGCAGTTCCTCCACGGCTGATCCCCGGGGCAGGGACACTTCGGGAAGTCCTGCCCGCCACACGCGGCTTGGCCATGCTCGGAGCCCCCGTAACTGCAGCAGCGCCAGGGCAAACCTGTATGAATCCTGTGCATATTCAATGGTTTTTTTCTCCTTGCTATAGGTGTGTTTGACCTTTAAAGTTGGGGATTTTGCCCCAAGGAAAGGGCAGCTGCTTCCTTACATCAGTCCTTTTTCACAGCTGCCCTGCGGCAGAGGGAATTGTCTCTGGGGGAGGGAGAGGGTGGGAGAGCCACTGTGGAGCTCTGGACTGGGGAGAGGACATCTATTTTTATGTTCTTGCAATAGCAGAATAAAGAGAGAAAGAACCTGTTTACAGATTGTAGTGAACTGAACTTCCATGTGTTAAAACTCGTATCCTCACTGGTTGTTTCCCGCCGGGCCCACAGGACATTCCCTTGTCCCACAGAGTAAGGTTTGAGCCTCGGGAAAAGCTGCTCCAGCTCTGCAAGGAGGGTTTATTTCACTGAGAACACCTCCTTGAAGAGCTGGAGACAAGAATGAGAGACACAAGGCTGCTCTGTTCACACAAATCCCACCCCTATTCTCTTGCCTCAGTAGGGATTTGAAAGCAGAGCCTGGAAAACTGCGGCACAATTCCTTACTGCCTTCTGCAGCACTGCCTGTGCATAAACCTCACAGCAGCAGCAGTGCCAACCCTCTGAAAGAGGCACAGGGAGGTGAAGACTCACACAGAGGTCTGGCAGCAGCAGGAATGTAAGTTCAAAGTATTTTTACACTATTCCTGCTCCACTACCCAGTTCCCTTAGTAATGTGCCTCTCTGGAATGGGGTTACCTAGAACCGCAACCTGCTACTTCCATGAATATCCTGCAGTACAGAAGAAAGGAACATGGACACAAATCCTCATTAAAGTGACTCATTTTCTCCATTAAGAGAGACCCTGAAATCTGTTTCAGAAGGACACACCAGAACCGGATGGAGGCTGGCACTGGCACACAGTGGTCACTCCTGGGATACTGCCTGGAAAAACTTGCTGGATGCAATTTAACCACCCCCCTGCTGAAGCCCACACCCCCTTTCCCAGCAGGGGCAGGTTTGGGGTGGTTCCCTGGTCACAGACAGCCAGACCCAGGAGTATCTGCCCAGAACATTTATTACACAAGTTTGAAGCCTACAGATGCTGCACCTTCCCCAGGAAGAAGCCCTGACACACCTGGGGGCTGCTGCTCTTTGCCAGAGTGCGTGAGGCTCATCCAGGGTCTGGGACAGGAGCACTACTCACATCTTCCCTCAGACAGCAGGGACGTGACATGGAATGGTGACAGCAGGAGCGTGAGCAGAGACCACAGAGCGTTCCATCAGGGACACTTTAATTGAATGTACATCATACAAAACTCGGTCAGTCTCCAGCGTGTGAGTGCTGCTTGGGGTGCAGAGGAGCAGGAGATTAATGACAAATCTTGAGCTTGCACGAGGAAGGGCAAGAGCAGCAATGGAAGAGCACTGCAGGTACCACACTTAGCTCTTGGCAATCCCGATCACTCCGCAGGCCAAGCGGGGTCCTGCATTTCCAGTTAACTTGCTCTCGTTATCTCCCCCTCTGCCCAGGTCATCCCGCTTCTCATGCACCTGGAAGAGAATTGAAGGGACCTCCAGTGATGTTACTGTGGATCCAGCCATCACTGCTCCTGGTAGCAGCACCACTAACTACACAACTGATAGCCGTGCCAGAAACTTCCAACTGGACCTCTCTGAGAGCGGAGCTGCCTCCAGCAGCTCCAGGGCGATTCAGGCACCCACAGCGGGAAGGAGCAGAGTCAGGGAGGGACACCTCTGGAAGGCTGGCAGGGAATGAGGGTTCACGGCAGTGAAGAGCCACACTAAGACACAGAGGGATCTCTGTGCATCCCCAGCAACAGCAAATCCCCTCTCCCTGCTCCGGAGTGTCCCAAGGCCCCTCGCCACTCACCACCATGGTACGGCCGATGATGCAGTGTGGTCCAGAGAGGGAAATGACGGAATCCTGGATCTCCACTTCGGCCACGCCTCCTTTGGCAGTCACATTGCCCAGGTCTCCGACGTGCCTGCACAAAAACACAGGCAACTCAGAAGAGTGGCCTAAAGCTCTTGCAAGGGAAGGCTGGGACTTTCTGTTACAGCGTAATGAAGGCTCCCAAATCCAGTGGAACAACCTTTCCTGCAGACTTGGTGGAACACTGCCACTGTTCTCAGAGCTTTTGCTGTCCATGACAGCTCAGCTATTCCACAGGCAGCTGCAGGCTTTAGGTTTAAGGAGGATTAGGAAAAGCAGTTGGTCAGGCAGCAGGTCAAAGGCAATGCAGGAACTGCTCAGTTCCAGGCAGTACCAGGGATGATTATTCCAGTTTGCCATTGCCCCATCACTTGGCATCCTGCTCTGCCACACAGCTTCTATCAGAGCTACATCTCTGTTAAGGCTTCCCTAGATAACTCAGCCTCCAGCAGTAGAGTTTTCACAGGACTTCTGGACATTCCAAAGTGTTGTCCCCTGCACACCTGCCCCAAGCACAGCATTCACTCAAAATGCAGCTGATCCAGTTCTGTCAGGCTCCTCTATCCAGATCCAGAACCTGGAATACTGACACATCTCTGCCAGGTGACCAGCTCAGCCAGCCCAGAGCTGACCACCAGCTTCTTACACAGCACAAATTCCTTATTTTTAACCAAGTCCTATAAAATTGGGTTAATGGCAGTTTTCTCTTGAGGAATTTGCTTGATTTAAGTTTCCAGGAACCTTCAGTCAAATTGTCTCTGTACACTGATAAAAGCATGATCCACTTCTTGCACCCCTCCTAAGGAGTTCCCCTGCCCACAGCCCTCCCCAGAGCAGGCAGGACACACCAGGAGCAGGATCTGCCAAGCCTCCAGAAGCCACAGTGTCCATGCAACCCCAACCTTTAGCCCCGAGCAGCGGCTGCCAGGGCCCCGACACACGTTTCATGCTGTGTCATGCAGGAGCTGGCCCACAGCCAGCATCCAGCTCTGCCCGGCCTGTGGCTCAGGTGGGATTTATCAGCCACACGAGGAGCGCTCACGGGCACCAACGTGAGCAGGCCAAGGCTGATCCTGATGCCAGGCTGGTCCCTGTGCAAGGCCAGGCTGCCCGAACCCTGCTCCCAGCTGCACTCCCCACAGCCAGCACGCACAGCCACAGCACTTGCTCTGGCACCCACCCAAGGGAACTGGGCTGTGAGAACTGCTCCCAGGGAAGAGCCTGGTCTCACATCCCACTGAAGTACAGATATCCAGCATCAGCATCAGGCCCACGCTGTGCCCTCCTCCCAAGCCATGACAAAGCCATGAGCATGCCTGCACGAGGATACTGCTCGCCACACTCTCAGAGAAACAAACTCCTGGAGTTACCAAAGTGTGGCTAAGTGACCTCGGGAACCCTGCAGGAATTACCAGGGTTTTTCTGGCACGTTCCAAGCCCCCAGCAGTGTCCGTGCCCTGGACTCACCTCTCGGCATCGCTGGGACCTCCGTGCTGCTTCCGCTCCGGGTTGAAGTGGGGGCCAGCACTGGTGCACCCTGGAACACAGCACAGTGTCAGAGCAGGATCCCAGGATAAAACCTGCTGCTCCCACACCGCTCCCAGCAACAGCAAACAGCTCCTCTCCCGTTCTGTGCCCTGCTAATCCCCTGGAGATAAATCACCTACTTCATGCTCAGCCAGCGGCTTTAGTTTATTTCATAACACTGGGTTATCCAAGCATTCAGGTGATAGCTTGGTATGTCAGGTCTTGACCACCAGCCTCAACATGCTCAGAATATTATGCAGGAAGCAATTCCTCGGGAAATGTCACAATTTCCTCACACAGATTTGCGGCCGTGAGACCCAAGCTGCTGCTGCAACACCACCACGAGCAGCTCCTTAGAGCTGAGCAGCCACTTTGCAGCCGTGACCCAAAGGCCTGGAGGGACATCTTACCATTGGTGTTGTCACCGAACTCATGGACGTGGAAGCCGTGCTCTCCATCAGCCAAGCCAGTGATCTTCCCAGTGACTTTCACCGGTCCAGTACCCTTCAAAGGAGAGGATTTATCACCACAAGGACTTTGGCATTACACGGCTCCGTGTCAAACGAAGGTGACAGAAGGCACTGGAGGCCCCGCCACGAGCCCACGACAACATTGCCCAGAATGTTTGTGTTCGTTTAACCCCCTCAAACACACTCCTTCCCCTGTTTTATCACTAAGCGCAGGGAGTACCCGTTATCTGATGGCGCTTTCCAGAAAGATCCCGTACGTTCACAGGGGAGCGCGAGTGACCCCGCGGCTCCTCGGCCGGCCACAAGGGACGGCGCAGCTCCAAAGGGCCGCGGCCATTTAGATCCGCAGCGCCCTCCAGCTCAGCCCGCCCCGGGCCCTCCNGCGGGACCGGGACCGGGGCCGGGACCGGGGCCCGGACCGGGAAGGATTGAGGGGGAGCGGGAGGGGGAGATGCTGCGCACGGCATCGCCGGGTCGGATGCTGAGCTCTCGTCCGATACTGGAACGCGCTTGTGGGGTTGCCCCTGAGTAGCTCTGCGTTTCAATACAGCTGCTCTGCCCTGAGGGTGCTCTGAACTTAAATCAGAATCACAGAAAGATTTTAGAGTACCTGGAACTTCAGGTAATCACGGAAAGGTCTGGATTGGAAGGGACCTTAAAGCTCATCCAATTTCACCCATTCCATGGGCAGGGACACATTCCACTATCCCAGGCTGCTCCAAGCCCCGTCCAACCTGGCCTTGGAAACTTCCAGAGACCCAAGGGCAGTCACGNGACCCGGGGGGCTTCGCACCCGCCGGGGGTGGGTCTCAGCGCCCCGATCGTGCCCTCACCTGCTGCTCGAAGTGGATGACGCCCTGCACAGCCCCCTCGCCCCGCATCACGCACACGGCCCGCACCGCCGCCATGTTGCAGCCGCCCCGCCCGCAGCGCCCGCGGACTGCGGCCCGCCCCGCCCCCGCTCCCGTATATAGGGGGGGCGGGCGGCGCCGCTGCNGACCTTAAAGCTCATCCAATTTCACCCATTCCATGGGCAGGGACACATTCCACTATCCCAGGCTGCTCCAAGCCCCGTCCAACCTGGCCTTGGAAACTTCCAGAGACCCAAGGGCAGTCACGGCTTCTCTGGGCACCCTGTGCCATGGCCTTCCTATCCTCACAGGGAACAATTCCTTCCCAATATCCCATCTAAACCTACTCTACATTCCCCTTCTGGACTCTCTCCAGCAGGTCCACGTCCTCCTGCTGTTGGCCCCAGGGCGGGGGCAGCTCTGCAGGTGGGGTCTCACCTGAGCGGGGCAGAGGAGCAGAATCCCCCTCCCCTCCCCTGCTGCCCATGGGGTTTTTGATTAATCTCTGTCTATGACCGAGGTATAAATGACTTAACGTGGTCCAAAACAAGTAACTTAAAACCACCCGGGCTTTAGGGCCAGGGGAGGATGCAGAGGGGTTGTGGTTTTTTCAAGCACCAGACTCATACAAAACACTTGAGTCACGGCTCAGGTGACATTACTGAAGCAGAGATTTGTTTGCTTGAGAACACAGTTGAAAAAAAATTGATCCACATAAATACATGGAGAGTATCTGAGAGACACACTGGGATTTGTAGTTTAACCCTGGAAAGATGCTGGGAGGAGAGCCAGCCAGATCTTCCTATCCAGGAGGCACCTTGGCAATGTGAGATAAACTGCCTTGGAGTTTCAGTCCTGATGTGCCTGGAGAGAAGAGACTCAGCAACTTGTGAGCAGACAGGTCTGTGCTTGTGGCACCACAGCAGCACCCTGAGCCTTGCTCCATCGGGAGGAGAGATTCCAGTGCCCTCGAGGTGGCCCCTGTTTGATTTCAAGAGGTTTGTAAACTTCTTTAAATGGTACTGTCTCATTTTACTTCCCTTATCACTTTTCTCACCCCTCAGGGCGCTCTCATGCAGGGCTTTCTCTTGCTTTTAGTCTGATCTCCAAACCTGCTCTGATGTTTTTATCAGGTTTATTCTTTCCTCCCTGGAAGTAAGTTCCAAGATCTGCCCTTCTTCATGTCCCTACACGAACGTGGGACAAACGGATGGATGAGAGCCAGATATGTCAGGTTTCTTCATAGGTGAAGTGACATAACGCGAATTTCAGAGACTGCTGGCATTAGTAATCGGTGTCAGGACACCAGGGGAGGTCCCCTGGGGTGCCCCAGGCAGAACCCAGCTGACAAAGCTGTCACGCTCAGGGACACCCCGCAGAGGTGGGGATTTCAAGGACTGACATACAAATTCGAGTGGTTCCTGCAGAAAGAGGTCAGTAATCTTACACAAGTCACAGCCTCGAGAGTGTTCTCTATGATCCTTTGCTTTCACAAGTACAATAGAAATACCAAAGTATCAGTTACTGGAGTGCTCATTCACATCAAGAGGCCAGGGAAACGTTTTTGTTTTGTTTTCTCCCACATACTTCCTTTTAACTCCTTAATTTTCTTAAATCTCGCCAGTAGGTGGGAAAATCCACCCCCCAGTGCAGCTCAACAGGGTGTTTGACAGCACAAAAATCATAGTTTGACCCCGTCACATCAAATGGTGATGTGATTATTTTGTTATTTGGAGTATCAGAGTCAAAGCAGAGAGGAAAGAAAAGAAAGAGCATCTCGATTGTCTCCTAATCTGCCAGTTGAAAGGCCAGACGAAATAACTGCTGTGTGATGCAGGTTAACAGCAACCCACGCCATGTAGAGAAAGCTAATAAACTTCTCAGCAAAATGTAACAACGTAACAAAAATTCCAAACCCTTAGGTCCTGTAAAAAGGTGGCCGAGAGCAAGGATAAAGCCCTTGAAAGAGCGATTTCTGAGGGAGATTTTATCTGAATTAAAAGATAAGAGGGAGTTTTGAGAGTTGTGTTTCCCGTGGCAACCATGCATCTGGTGCAAATATATAGTATTTCCTGCTTGTGATGATTCTCTGGGAAAAATACGGAGCTGAACTGAGACTGGAATGTCCCTATCACACTGGGTTGCCCGAGCTCGTGTCCTGAGCAGAACACTGCGTGTCATTAACACTTCCCCGTGGGTAACGCCGCTTCCCCGCCTCCGGGGGATGCTGGCAGAGGGCATGCACCGCGTTTGTGCTTGTGTGGCATTTCCACGATGAAATGTGCTGTGGAAATTATCATTTCACTGCAAACTGGCAGCTCCCTAGTGGAAAGCCTGCTGTTGGAACGAGGGGAAGTGGTGCTGATAACCAAAGTGTCCATGTAATTAACGCAGTGTCAGCGGAAAAGCCTTTGCATGGAACAGGCAAGATTAAAAACAACACTCACTCGCAGCTGAGCTGAGCTAATCTCTGTGCGCTGCGAGTCCCTCACCCTCCGCTGCTCCCTGAGCTGAGCAAACTCGAAACATGAGACTCAGAGGAGAGGTTGTGTAAATGTTGATAAAGAACTTTGTACCCAGTGTGGGGTGTGACCTGCGCCTCTCCACAACCTGCCCGGGCACTGGGGCTGCTCAAGGTCTGCCCACTGAGCGGTTTAATTATTTTTTTATTACTAATTTTGTTTGTTCACATTCACCAAGTGCTTTAAATATTGCATGCAGTACCAAAGCCTGGGCGCGTTTCCCCGTGGAAACTGCCCGACAGGCTGAACCACGATGGATGAAAATAGGGATTCTGAAGATTCCCCTGTGTTTGCAGAAACAACAGTCTGCTGAGGGCTTTATGGGAACTGCTGCTGTGGCACACGGGGATGACTGCAATCAAACTGAAACTTGGCTGGAGTTCTAAATGGTTTTTAAGCTGTTAACTAGAGAATGGAAATGTCACTGCTGAAACTGGCCAAAGACAGAACAGTGCCCAGAAAGCTCGTCTGCAAAATGTTGTTTCTTTTTTTTTTGAATGAGTCTGTCAAAATGTTTATGCCCTCGGGAATGTTATTTTGACCACTGAAAAGCACCTAAAGGAATGCAACCAAAACACTGTGTGTCTGTACGTATGTATGTGTGTGTGTGTGTATATATATATATATATGTGGAATATATATTTTAAAATATCACCTCGGATAAAAATCAACAAACTCCAAAGAAAGTCTGTACCTTGTCATGCTTTATATATAATGACTGGATAAGGATTCCATTCACAGTGATGAAAAAGAAAAGCTTGGTCTTAGATTTTAGTGCCAGGTTTTTATTTGTAGAAGTCCTTACAGTAGTAACTAAACTAAACAAAACACTTTGCAAATCCTAGCCCACCTGAGCGTGTGCCAGAGGTAAGTCCCAGGGGGCTTCATTTGGGTTTATTTCAGACACAAACTGCCCTGCACTCTCATTTTTGCCACATGCACAGTTCAGTGGTACAGCAGGTGTCAGGACACCCAGGGGTGCGGTAGCTTGGATTTAACTCAGATGTGTTGGGTAATCCCTGAGATGCAAAGTACAAAATCACAGGGAAAATGTTAATTAATATGCAATTAGAAAATAAATGCTATGATGGGGTAAACTACCCTGTTTCTGCAGGAAAGCAGGAAGGACAAACAGAACATAACAGGCAGGTGTCCAGAATAACAACATGCGGTTTTATTTGGAGTTTTAAACACATGGTTTCTTCTTTGGGAGCTCTGCATGGTTGGGGAGTGGATGAGTTCCTTCACAAGCACCACGCTGGGTTTGTAGAGCTGTCAGTAAAACGAGGCTTTGGGGTGCTGGTTTAATACAAGCAATTAATAAGTGGGAATGCAGCTGGAAAACGCACCAGCCACGTATTTTCATAGAGTTTCCACAGCGCTGTGGAGTATTTATTCATTAATATTTATGTGACCGCTCCGCATCTGTGTGGAAGTTTTTCCGCAGTCTCCAGCCGTGCCAAAGGGCCGAAGGGCGCCGCAGGAGGCAGCCCGCAGACTTTGCACCCCGCGTGCCCGCCGGGAGCCACCGTCCCCGCGGGTTCGTGTGGCCGGAACGCCTTCCCAAAACGTGCTCAGAGCACCTCTGCGTGCCTGCAAGGCCAGGGGTCGGGCTGGGAGTGTGCAGCTGGAGGCGGGAGCAGCAGTTCCCGTCCCCGCTGAGTCGTGTGGAGAGCCTTCAGAGCCTGCCTGTGGGCTCTGCCAGGGCCGGGCTGTGCTGCTGCTGCGGAACAGGCTGTGGCACCCTCCAGAAGCTGTGCTGAGCCGCGTCCAGGCCTGGCACGGGCAATCCGGGCGGGCACGTGGGGCTGGTGGGACACTTTCAGCTCCTGACAGTCCCTGGCTGGCAGCCACCGTGCCGCAGCCGGGGAAGCGCCTGGCAGTGCCGCTGTGCCCGCAGCTGGAGCAGGGGCAGCTTATGGCACCCAGCTGCTGGAGAGCAGCCCTGACTGCACAAGGGCTTGTTCCCTAATCCTGGCTTGTCGCTATGATCCCGGCTAAGCCACACTTTGAAGAGCAGGGATTTTCTAGGCAGGATCACTGTGACATGCCGTGCTGAAGGAGCAGCTCCAGGTGCCGCTGTGTCGGGAGGTCTGAGAGACTGAAGGAGCTGCTCAGCACAGGCAGATGGGTGCAGCCCTGCTCTGGTGTGCCAGGCACCTCTCCAGAGCCAAATCCTCCTCACTGCAGCCTCTTGGCACCTTTCCTCTTGTCCTGTCCCTGAGCCCGACCCCCGCCTGGCTGCACCCTCCTGGCAGGGAGTTGGGGAGAGCCACAAGGTCCCCCCTTAGCATGTACATTTTCAGTATTACTTCAGAGACTGAGCTCTAGAGGACAGTTTGTACAGAAAACAGAGCTACGAAAGGAAAATGTGCTGAACGCAAGTTAGAACCAACGTGTTGTTCAGGACAAGTGTCGGCTCTGATGGGGACAAAAAGCCGCTGGTTGAACGACTGAAAACAGTCCGGCGGGAAGAGTTTAATGTTTGTCGCAGGCAGTTCGGGGTTTATTAGCGCTGGCAAGTGTCAGTGAGTGCCACTGGATGGCGTTAGTGGTCCAGGTTTGTTGGACAGACTCTCCCTTCCACAGTGCTTCCCTTCTTTGGCAAAATACTGTAAAAATGGAAGTAGCACAACAACAACAACAAAGTAAGATACCTTTATGAGTGAGGAGTCTGAGGAAGCAAAGGGAAGAAATTATTTAGGCCGATCAGCTCCGCAAAAGTAAATGTCCATTTCCATCTAGGCTTGTAATTTGGGTACCTTGATGAATCTTGGCCTGTGTAACAACAAAAAATGTGGAAAGAAAAAACCTCCTTCCATGTCCCACAGGGATTGTGGAGGATAGCTCATAGTTTATGGAAGAGAGAATCTGTCTTGCAAGGGTTGAAAACAACTAGTCTGGAAAAAGATCCAAAAGCTTTCACATGGGTAGAAATGATTGCTCTAATTCCTCTGGGGACACCGGGCAGATCTTTATGCGGCATCTTACATAGGCTGTGATAAAAACAAGGGACATAAGGACTGGCTTGTGGGGGAAGAAACCCCATCCATGAACATGAAACCAGTCTGTCTGGGGAAAAAGGATTTTAAAGTGAATGGCACAGAAATACTTAGGGAGTTTTCAAATATTGCAATCATACAGCATCGAGCATCTCAGAGGTGTAGAATCCAAGGAAAGCAGAACTCACAAAAGTTGTTTAAAGCTGTTCCATGTGCGTGTGGCACCACAGGTAGAAGGAGTACCAATGGCCCAGGTTTGCGCTGTTGGTTTAATTTGTTTATTTGGAGGCAAGGCAGTGACCCCATTGCTCACAGGCCCTGCAGAAGCAATGCTGCTGAGCGTGGCTCAAAAATACAGGTAAATTGAAGGGCAGCTCATTGACCTGCTTCCCAGCCCTGCCTCCCACTCCCCCCTGCAATTCCTGCCTTCCTTCCCCACTCCACACTGACACACACATGGGAGAAGATGCTCTCTAACAACTCTGACACTGCTTTTGCTCTCCACACTGCCATCTCCAAAGCACTAGGATGCTGGGAATGCTTCCCAGTGCTTCCCTCACTGGGCAAGGATGGCACTGGGCAGACCATGCTCTAACCCACTGTGAAATAAAAGGTCACTTCTGTATGGCTTTAACATTTTGAATGAATTATTCAGAGGAGTACACAGGCACAGTCACCTTCCCATAAGGAGCAGGTAATCAGGAAAGCATTAATATTTGAGGAAGAAAAGCTCTGGGCTAATGATTTAGCCAGGAGAGGTGGGGGTACTCTTTCACAAGCAGCTGTGTGCCTCTGTGTGTCTCATGGGCATAGAATCTTGGAATTGTTTAGGATGGAAGAGTCTCTTGAGATCATTAAGCCGAACTGTTTTCCCATGGGAGAACTATTTAATGTGCTTTTTGGTGACAAGGACAGTGGGATTGGTGCACCCTCAGCACGTTTGCTGATGACACTGAGCTCTGTGGTGGGGTCACACACCACAGGGAAGGGATGGAACATCCAGAGGGACCTGGATGAGCTGGAGAGGTGGCACTGTGAGAACCTCGTGATGTTCAGTAAAGCCAAGTGCAGGTCCTGCACCTGGGTCAGGGCAATGCCAAGGACAAACACAGGCTGGGAGAGAATGAACTTCCCACTGCCAGAGGGCAGGGTTAGGTGGGATATTGGGAAGGAATTCCTCGCAGTGAGGGTGGGGAGGCCCCGGCACAGGGTGCCCAGAGAAGCTGTGGCTCCCCCTGAATTCCTGGCAGTGTCCAAGGCCAGGCTGGACAGGGCTTGGAGCAACCTGGGATAGTGGAAGGTGTCCCTGTCCATGGCAGGGGGTGGAATAGGATCGGCTTTAAGGCTCCTCCCAACCCAAACCATTCTGGGATTCTCTGAAATTAGCACTGACATTGAAAGCAAGACTTTAATAGAATAAGCTGACAACAAACAGGATTGGAAGCCAAGGCTCTCGCCTGCCTCATGTGTGTCCTATGGGATGAGCAGCAATACCCCTGGGAAAGCTCCGGCTCTGCCATTATCCAGAGAACTCTGATTTCACAGACCACTTCACCCGCAGCGGCAGTGAACACAGATAACAGCGTTTTCAAAAGAGGGGCTGAGGTGGACAATAATTCATCAAATGCATTTCCCTCTTTTACATAATCCTAGAGGCACGAGGATGTGAGCCCACTATTAGCTTCGCTGCAGCCTGACAGAAATACCAGCTGAAAAACACCTGGGAAGGCATTATTATGATTTTTGAAGCATGCAGAGGCCTGGGAGAGCTTCTCCAAGGGACTATAAGGGCTAATGGATATTTTGCACTTAGGGAAGCAGGCTGTCCTCACTAAAATTCATACTAAGCAGGAATACTTATTTTCTGTGTATGGAGCTGGTAGCCAACCTGAGTCACATAAAATTGAGAAACCTTCATTATTATTACACTGTTGGAACATTGTTGTTCCTGTTTTCAAAGACGAAAGGAAGGCAACAGCTTCTGGGTTGCGGTGAACGTCTTCTGTAAGCTACAGGGAAATCTGACAGGAAAATAAGTGTTTCACCAGTGCAGAACAAGTCCTAATTCAGACCAGTTTGGACAGCCTGGTGTGTACTGGTCACAGTCTACCACTATTTTTCAAAGAACAGTTTCCTCAATTATTTTTTTTAAAAACCCTTTTTCCACCTTACCACTTGCCCTGTGGTTCCTGTCTCTCAGGTACAAGCATGCACTGCTCTGGAGCAAGGGCATTCTTTTGTGTGGAGGAGAAATATCACAATGTGCATTGCAAAGAGAAGAAAGCTTTATTTACAAAATTTAACAAGCAGAATGTCGGCAGTAGAGATAGGACTTTGCATCTGAGCTTTCCTCCTCCATACAGATTCTTCCATGAGGAATGCAGAGCCGTGTTTCCAATCACGGAACTGCCGCCCTTGCAGTTAAGTTTTACTCTGTTCACTGACAGTTGCCAAATTGTTTCTTTCTGACTGAGCTACTCCTGTGTGCCCCTGTCAGAAACAACTCTCTTTTGTGCAGCTCGATCATTCATAAACTCAGGATCTTCCTGGAAGGTGTTTTACTCCTGCTATATTTCCCTGAAAACAGGGTTTGCTGATGTTGGGCAATTGATGTGTAGCAAGCGGAATTTTCAGCTCAGGCCTGTCTTCTGCTTCCTTCGAAAACATTTTGGAGAAAACGGAACTTTTTATGCACACAATCACGGTGAGACAAAAATAGCAGCTCCCAAATTAGCAGTGAGTAGGTGGAGGGGGACAGGCAGCACACGGGCTTGGCACAACAGTCTGGGTATGCAAATGAAGAGATGGGACTTGACGTGCAGAGTAACTGGAACTGTCAGATGACTAATGAGTCTCACCCATTATACGCCGAGGCCCTGGAAAAGCAGCAAACGGGGTGGGATCAGTTAAAAACATGCCCATGTTAGCTGGCAGAAGCTGCAGCTCTGCTGGGCTGCGGATCCCTGCCCACATGTGCCGGAGTGTGGGAGCCGTGTCCGGCACGTGCAGAGCTGGAGCGGGGAACGGGGGCAGCACTGGGGGACACACTGCTCTCCTCTGGGGTGCAACAGGGCACAGCAAAGCAGTGCCCGCAGGGGCTTCAGCCTTTGGCCCCTCTTCCCACTGCTGGTGTGACATTCTCCCAGGGCTGGAGCCCCTCTGCTCTGGAGCCAGGCTGGGAGGGCTGGGATTGCTCAGCCTGGAGAAGAAAAGGCTCTGGGGAGAGCTCAGAGCCCCTTGCAGGGCCTAAAGGGGCTCCAGGAGAGCTGGAGAGGGACTGGGGATAAGGGATGGACACAGGGAATGGCTTCCCAGTGCCAGAGGGCAGCGCTAGATTGGATATTGGGAAGGAATTCCTGGCTGTGAGGGTGGTGAGGCCCTGGCACACCTGAAATCAAAGTCAGGAAAGAACCTGTGTTTAATCTTGCTAATTAAATGCTCTGCCTAAAGTGCTTGGTGTGGTAATGCCATTTAAAATCTGCCATTAATTAGTCAATGGCTTGATGAAGAAAACTGACTTTTAATATTTGGATTTGATTTGCAAGCAACATGTGATTAATGGTATCTAGATTTTGTATTTGATTTTTAAAGGCAGAACAAATACACAGTACTAGAAAATAAATATTCTTTATTAGATACACATTGGGTTGGTTTGGATTTCCCCACTCTGGCTTTGAAAGGTGTTGGGGAGGTGCTCCCAGTTTTTTGTGTTGAAAAACATTGTCAGTTCAGACACAGCTCATGTTTATTTATTAGTGCATTATAGAATGTGCTTCTCCAGGCTGGAGTTGAGTCATGCCTTAACAAAATCCAAGTGCTCGCGGTGCACAGGTGCTCTCTGCAGGCTGACCCATGTCCCGCCGAGGGGAGGCTGTGTGTGATGCAAACAAAGGCACTCATGTTCACTGGCTACAAGTTACACAGTTCTCCTATTAATTAGTGTTCTATCATCTGTTGGTTAATGATTCTCTTGCTTCTGCTGCTCATTCCCATGCTCAGTGTTCCTCTTCTTTTGGGTCGGTGGGGTTTTGGAGCTGGTGGTCATGATCTGCCCTCCTGGAATTGCCTTTTCCCCAGTGGGAGCTCATTCAGCACAATTACTTTTATTAGTTTCTTCCTTATCTTGGGGGTTCTGCCAAATGTTCTTGTGGCCCATAAATCCTGCATTCCTCATGTCCACTATCAGAGGCACATCCTTCTTCCCAAGCTTTGTTCACCTCCCCTATGTCTGACATCATGGAAACATGTCCAGCCCTAATCTTAGCAAGTAATTTGTTTTCCTAACACCTGGATATCACCTCGAGCTTGTTGGCTGCTCTCTGTTTCTGGGATTAAATCTCCTTTCTCGCTGATTAGGCTTGAAAGTGTACAAAGATCAAACATCACAGAACATCCTATTTAAGGGAATTTTTGCATATTCCACATTTTGGGACAGAGGCAGAGACCGGGAAAGCTCAGCACCGGTCCTGGGGGCTTTGAAGGGGTCGGGAGCCAGGCAGGAGAGGGTGCCTCAAGCAGTTCCCCACTGCATTGTCAGAAACGATAGAGCTTTATCATTTTAGTTAATGGTTTTAATTAACTTTTAAATTAATTGTTGTAATTTATCATAACCAATATGCGTATTAATTATCGTGTGTTATTCTTAGATTAATCTTAGCCAGCATTTAGCAAAGTTGTCATAAGCTACTTTTGTGGGAACACAGCTGGGGAAAATGACTGAAACTTTAACTTGTGATAAACTAACTCTGATGTGCTCCAATGAACAAAGCCCGGGAGAGGAAGATGGATTGGTGAGGTTGGACATCTGGAACACAGAATTTATGGACCACAAGGACACTTTGTAGAAAGCAGAAGATAAAGAAGAGACTAAAAAAGACTCAGTGGATGTGTTGGAAAGGCGCTGCTGGAGGAAATAGATACTAAAAAGACTAAAAATATGGACTAATTAGCATGAAGTGAAAAATCAATAACCAGTAGGATAGAATACGAATTAATGAAGGGGAGCTATGTAATTTAGAAATGCCATTGCTTGATGAAACATACGAATATGTGAAAAAGTTCTGTATCCGCGTCGGTGTGGAGGCTGGAATTTTGCCAGGCGCACACCACCTGGCCATCAATAAAGTAACGCCTGACTCGCTGACACTAAAAAGACGGTGTTAGAGGGTTTTATTCATCCCGACGATTTCGGAAGGTTTGGTGACGGCGAGGGGAGTGGAGGGCCATGCGGGGCCGGCGGGGCCGGGCATGAGGGGCCGTGAGGGGCCGCGAGCGCCCGTGAGGGGCCCGCGAGGCTCCGCACCCCGCGCGCCCGCCGCGCGCACAGCGCCGCGATTGG